>JAQIXH010000997.1:0-10181 GCA_034700145.1 Panagrolaimus detritophagus | reverse complement strand
AATATCTATATAAGCGTTATCCGATGAATCATCATACTAAATTTTTATTTCTGTTTTTATTACAAAACATGATTTAAAGTGATATGAATTTTTTTCTTAACAATGAAACATTTAAAAAGAGATTACGAAACCAATTTATGATAGAATTGTGAAAAATCTTTGAAAATGGAAATATGATCATTTTAATATTATTTATATGCTAATAAACAATATTAAAGCTGAATTTACCAAATAAAATTATTACTTTTATTTTGTTCTGTTAAAATATCTGAAGAATTTTTGTTGCTTTTTTCATTAGAAAAACTATGTTTTGCAAAATAATATCATTCGAATTATTTTTTGCCATCATTTTTACTTTATTATATCTCTGCTAATGCTATCGAAAAATTTATTGCTACACCGCTTCCGGGCAAATGTAACTCTGAAAAACTATCGAAGATTTGATTGTTGTAAAAGAATATTTTACAAATTTATAAATGTGTTATAATACAATATTTTTTGTTAAAATATTGTATTTGAAAAAATATAAATGAACAGGTTATTTTTAATATTGGCTTTTTCATCAAATTCAAACTACACGTATTTGTTTTTAAACCTTAAGAAAAAACTTTATAATTTTAAACAAAACTTCCTTGAAGTACAAAAATGTGAAAATTTTAACATTTTACAAAATATTAAAAAAGCCTCTTTTTTCTACTTCTTTAATAAAAAAACGAATGCTTTTTCGTTTTCGTTTGTCTTTTTTCCGCAGAAAAATTTTCGTTTTGAAATAAAAGCAGCTGCAAAATAAATGTTCGCGTGCAATTGATTTGTAAAAAACTGTGTCTTTTTTAGAAGCCAAGTTATTAGAGTTACTGTAATTAAAGATCCAATTTTAGGTTTGGTTTTTTTTAAAAACAGTTAAAAGAATAATTTTTCAAAATGAAAAATATTCAAAAATTAATTCTGGTAACACTTTTCTTCAACAGTTTCCTTAAATTTCGAAACGCCGAATCGATGTTTGGATTCCCCATAGTCGAAAACCTATAAGGGGGCAATGATAAAAAAATTGATTTAAAATAAAGGATTCCCATCAAAAACAAAAAAGACGATTTCGGCACTCTAGATACGATAAATCCGGCATTTTGCTGAATTTCGTATTAAAAGTATTATTTTCTAACTTGTTAAGCATGGCCAAAAGATTACATGATCACTTAGACCATTTTTTTTAGCACTTTTTTGTTGAGTGCAAAAACAAACCTTTAGAGGAAATTCTTTTTTTCTAAAGAAAGAAGAAAAAAAGGTAAAGCTTAAAGTTTTTCAAAGTAAAGCAAAATGTATTAATAAAAGTTAAAAAATTAATTTGAAAATTTAAACAATAATAAGTGCAAATAATTTCTAAAAATTAAAACAATGAATAATAAGTGCAACTTTTTTAAAAAAATATCAAATTATAAAAATAAACAGAGTTTTTAAATATTTTTTCATCAATATCAATTTAAATGAAATGCTTGAAATTTTGTGGATTTTTTTAATATTTCTTTTTGTTCCCGGAAGAGGGCATACAGATCATGGAAAAGAATGTTTAATTTACCGATCAGTTAGAGACCCAAATGTTGGATACGAATTTCTCAGAAGATCAAGAGATGCTGCTGTTTCTACATCCTCATTTCTGTAATCCTGTACATTGGGATGAGTTGGACAGGCGCCAGCTTTATCGAAAAGTTAAAGAAAATGTCCGTGGAAAAGATTTCTCAAATTTATTACAAAATCCCTTCAATGATGCTCAACAGCAACAAATTTTTATGAAATTTTTATGAATCCACAAATGCTAATGTTACTGCTTCAGCAACAACAACAACAACAACAAGCTTATCAACAACAAATGGCTTATTTCCAATGGCAACAGATGATGGCACAAAATAGATTCCGATTTCCTTAAGTTTTTTTATTTATTTGTACTTTTATTACTTATTTATTGTTTTACTAGTTTATAAACTTTTTTGCTTAAGTTTTTCGTTTTTGGGTTGGGCAAAAGGTTCGGCAAAACAAAGGCACTTCAAAACCACTCAAGTGCCACTCAAGTGCACTCAAGTGCCTTTGTTTGGTTGCTTTGGTCTAAGTGATCAGGATACGTGGCCAAAAACATAGGTAACAAAACAAAAATTTTTGGTTTTTCGACGGTGCAGCCCGTTTGAAAAAAATTGAATGAATGCGTTTTAAATATTGTAAAAAACAAGCAAGGCATTCTTAAAATGACAGTAGTAAATTGAAAAATGAATTATAAAATAAATGCTCGATTCAGTTGTGTGATTAATTTCTTATTTAATAATGTCCAGCATTTTTTTTGCCGCCTTTGATATTTTATCGACTTTTTTAAATTTGAGTTTAAAAATCTTCAAAGACTTTTTTTTGTATCAAAAATAATTATTAAAATATTCAAAACAGAATTGTCGCAAAAATAAACACACCTTTTTTTATCGATTGACGTTTTTAAAGCCCTATCATTTTTCCAAAACAAGCATTCTTTTGTGAAAATGCGCCGTTTTTTTTTCTTTCTTCAAAAGCTATCATTTTTTTTCTTTTTTACAACAGGAAAAAAAGAAACAACTTTTTTGCTTTCTTTTTCCGCTTTCAATGGTATTTCAATGCGTTTTTTTTCATTTACAAAAGCGACAGACAAAAACTGAAGCTTCCGTAATTTTTTTCAAAAAAAAATATGTAAAAATTTGTTTGCAATCTTTTTTTTAAGCAAATTGCAATATTTTTAATATTTTGGTTTTCATTAATTTTTTTATATAATTTACATATTAAAGTTCTTGGTAATTTAAAAAATTTATTAAATAATTAAGAAAGTTATAATGCCAAGAATACATTTTGGAAAAAAGCAATATTTATAAAAGTATTATGTGCAAATTAAAACGGTATTGATTTTAATAAAAATTATGTTTGAAACACAAAAAAACTGATTCTAAAACTTTGCTTTCTCACTTTTATAGCTCTAAATTTTTATATATGTTTATACAAAAAAATATTTGATTCTTGTAAAAATTGTTTTATATTTTTTCCGTCAATTTTCTGTCTTTACTTTTTACAGTTAAAAGTAATGACAGTGAAAAGCATTAAATCCAAGGTTAATGTTTTTGCCAAAAAAGTAAGTCAAATTTTTATTTTTACGTTTTCGAGTATGCTTTGAAAGCGTTAATAATGTCTGTTTTAGGAATAACAACTGATTTGAAAAACATTTTTCTACACTGAAAAAATGGATAATTTAAAAACAAATGTTCTAGTTTATTTTTTTAATAATATCCTTCAAAAAATTCAAAGAGAGATCCGAAACACAAATGAAAAAAACTCAAAATTAAAAGGTTTATTCAATTTTCTTTGACATTAAAAACGCAACGTTTTTTTTAAATAAAATGCTTTAAAGGAATTTTAGTGTGCATTTGCCATTTTTGAAAAACAAAGTCTTTTTCGATGCCAATAAAAAAATTCATCTGCACATGTCGAAAAAAAAGCAAGGTTTCTTTTTTCGGATAATTTTTTTGCTTTTAAAAAATGGCATTCAAAGCTTCGCGAAATCTTGATTTTTTTAAACTGTAGGGGTTTGGATTTGTAATAAAAAAGTAGCATTTATTTCTGTCTTTTTTTGAATATCTCACAGATTTTATTAAAGAAATACATTTTGATAAAAATGATAGTTTTAAAAGTATATCAAAATAACCACTTTCACATTTTCTAGCTTAAGTGTTCCGAAACGGATTTTCTAAATGGAACATTTTTAATTTAAGAGTGCTTTATTTTGAATCAAACAAACAGAATTTTTTATATTTTGTCATACGCTTGTAGCAAATATTACCCTCTACATAGAGACTTTATGAAGCAAGTTACATCTATATAATCACGATTTACTGACGGTTCAATGGAGGAGATTGTTAAATTCACAATTTTTTAAATTTACTTTTTCTGTTTTTGTTAATTAATTCTTTAATCCATTTTTTTAATAATGGGCAGATTGACAATTAGCAGTGGATTCAAAGATAATTGTAAATCATCATAGATTGTAAAAAACTCAATACTCGATTTTCAATTTTCATATTTTCTGCAATTGTTTTTGCAGCTTAAAAAATGTATAATAAAAAATTCAAAACACAATTGATTTTTATAAAATCAAACATTGAGCGAAGAAAAATTTGGAGAAAAGAAAGCAAAGACTTTTCTCTGTCATAAATTGTTTCAAAACAAAATTTAAAAAAGAAATTATAACACTTCATATTTTTTGTGCGTCAGACATTTGCAAAAAGGCAATTTCAACAGCCTCTTCGAAAAAAAATATGGGATAAAATAAAAAACAATGTTTTTTTTCTGTTCAACGATTATTTTTTTCTCATAAAATGTCTTTTTTGCTTAATAAATCTACCTTTCTTTGAATATTTTAGAAAGTAATTATTTCAAAAGTTTGATTGAAAATTTTATGAAAAAAATTTGTTTTTTTATATAAAAAATAATACCAATGGTATCGAAAGCAGGGCTGCACGAAAGTTTCGTTTCGTTTCGTGTTTCGCGAAACAAAGTCCAAAAGTTTCGTCAAAACGATGTGCTAAGAATGAAAAAAAAACATAAATTTTTAGAAAAAATGATCAAAAATAAAGATGGAAATAGAGTTATAACTTGTTTTTTGAGTATGGTTTTAGCACTTTTTTGGAAAAATTTTCTTCAACGATATTGCTATTTATTATACTTTCATCCAGGGATGTGCGGAATTCCGCTTCCGCTTCCGTAAAATACGGAATTCCGCCTTTTTTTCAACTTCCGCTTCCAGTTCCGCTTCCGTTTAAAAATTTTACTTCCGCACATCCCTGCTTTCTGCCAAGACATTAATTTCAATAAATCTCGGGTTTAGAAAAGCGGCAACTAATATCATTTTTTGATAAACATTATTTTTTTCAAATTAATAATAAGCAATATTTGTTATGGTAAAAATCTTTTCTTTTTTCTTTAAATTATTTTCAATAGTGGATGTTTTGGTAAAAATGCCTTTTCCCACATGCCATTCCGAAATTGTATCAACGATTATAGCGGCGACATTTTAAATGTCTTCTTATCATATAATATTAGGGACAGAGCCGCAACAAGGGGGTAGGAAAGAGGGAGTTTCCCCGTCCAAAATCGACAAATTCCTTCTCCGAAAGATCAAAGATTTCCCCTCCCAAAATTTCATCCAAGTGGCGGCATAGACGAGGGATAAAGTTAAACAATACAATTTCTCCGTTAATTTATTTTAACAATGCAATACAATTAATTTACGGAAAAAAAACATTGAATGATGTAACCCTTTTTCTTAAACATTTCTTAATAATTATAAATTATATTATTGTGAATACTGTATTCAATTTTCGAATTTAAAATGATGATAAGCATCAAAATCAGAAATATCTGGTTTTGAAAATAAAGCATTTTTTGAGCCAACAAAATCATATTATTACGAAAAAGAACGCAAAAGAAGCTCTTTCTTGTTATTTTTCTTTCTATTTCAAAAATGGCAGAATCTCGCAATTCAAATTAATGGAGCAAAGGGTCTGCCTCTTTTAATTAAAAATTTTAAAGTTTCGTTTCGTTTCGTTTTGCGAAACTTTCGCACTGTTTTTTGGTTTCGTTTCGTTTCGCGCCAGCGAAACAAAAATTTAGTTTCGTTTCGTTTTGTTTCGTTTTGCAAAACTGAGTTTCGTGCAGCCCTGATCGAAAGCTGAAAGTGTACCTTTTGAAACATTATTTGAAAAATGTAAAAATGGAAATGTAAATTTGCTTTCGAATTTAAATATGCATTTATTAATTAACCATTTTTTTAAAAAAAGGAAAAAAAGATATTACAACAGTTCATTCTTTCCGTAAACAAAAAATACAACAAAAAATTTAGTATTATACAGAAAATTTTACCCTAGAGCACTCCATTTGAAATTAAAGTTTAGAGCCTATGTTTGTTCTTTTTTTTTTGTAACTCTTTGATATTTTGGTTATAATTAATAATGTTAGACAATTTTCTAAACATGATTGCTTTATTAAACAAGATCTGGTAATAAAAAAGTAATTAGATAAATTCAAATTTTTTTTTAATATTTGGAAAGGAAAAAGAAACAAAGACAAAAAAAGCAGCAAAGAATGCAAAAAATATTCATTCATTGTTTTTTTTACCCAAGTATCAAGGTACTAGGTGTTTTCTTTTGACCACCCTTTATTGGTTGTGTCAAAAACCAAAAATTTTTGGATTAGCATTGCCGGGGAATATCCGGCAATGTAAATATTTATTTTAAATAGTGATTGTTGTATGTAGAGAAGTCTCTCTTCCCTTTAAATCGAAAAATTCAGGGACGTCTATGAAACTAAAAAAGTTTTGGGGAGGAAAGTCCCCGAAAATCTAAAAACCGCAAAAGAGAATGGAAATACTGTTTTGGAAATAAATGACGAAACTAAAAAAGAAACTGAACCATTTTACGAGTATTTGAATTCTCCAAATGTAAACATTTTTGAAGCCATCACATATCATTCTTCTTACGTTAATAGTTTAAGTTTTACCGTTCAGCCTTATACAAGTAATGTTTATTTGGATAGAACTTTTGTTGATAAATTTATATTTGTGATCAAAAAATTTAAAAACATTTTTTAAAAGTTGTTTTATAACAATAGAAATAACAGCATGCTTGAATTTTCCAAAAATAACAAAATTTTAAATATTTTTATTAATTTTTCTTTTGTTTTATAACAAAAAAGCTTTTTAAAAATCTAACAAGTTTTTTAATAACAAAAGCTATTAAAAGAGTAACAAGAATAACAACACTCAACAAAAATACAATAACATCAATGGAATACAGTACCCAAAAAGATTGATATCTGCCTTGAGTCTGTAAAGTGCCAGTATCACCAAATTGGGCTGCAAATTCTGCATATTTTACAACCCGTTCAGCAGCGGTTGTTGGTTTTGCATTAACAATTTTTGAAAGCAATTTTGCATTTTTTCGATATTTTTCGTTTCCAATTATTTCTTTAATTGCTGCAACAAGATTATCTTTTGAAATGTCAGTTTTTTCAAGTTTTATTGCAGTTTCTCGACGGACTAAAAGCATTGAATTATGTCCTTGATCTGCAAATACGGGGATACAAATCATTGGGACACCTTTTGTTGATCCTTCCATCACTGAATTCATTCCACCATGGGAAATAAAGGCAAGAAGCTTTGGATGATCTGGAAAATATTTTGGTTTACTACGATTGATAATAATTCAACAAAAATGGTTTACAAAATATAAAATTTATCATTTGTTATAAACGTAAAATCGATAAACTGATTTTGAAAATACCGGAATCAAAATTTTGATTTTTCGATTTCTTTTTCAGAAAACTTTTTGATTTCGATTTTAAAATTTGAATTTATTCTAGAATTTTGACAAAAATTGCACTGCAAATGTTTATGTTACCCATTATTTAATAACGGACTTTACCATTAAATTCGCTATAGTCGAAAACCAATAAAACCGGGGAATTAGCTAAAATGAAGCAAAAATTAATTTTTCATATCGGATGGAAATTCTCGAAATACGATATCGACAATATTCAACAATTCATAAAACATCCATTACCCCTTACTATTTTACGATGTTCCGCCCCCTAGGGTAAAAAAATACGGGGAATTCGACGGGGCAAATAACTAGTTTTCCTGAAAAAAACTTAACCTAGTTTTATGCAAATTTTTGGGGTCGATATGCCAAAAATGGGTCTTAACGCGAAAATTTTGAAACGCTGAGTCCAGATTCGGATTCCCCATAGTCGAAAACCTATTAGGGGGCAATGATAGCCAAAACTGATATCAGATTAAGGATTCCCATCAAAAAGAAAAAAAGTCGATTTCGGCGATTTGATAAATCCGGCATTTTGCCGAATTTCGTGTTAAAAGTATTATTTTCTAGCTTGTTAAGCATGGCCGAAAACATTGGTAACATAAAAAAAATTTCGATTTTTTTTGCTGTGCAGATCGATTTAAAAAGATTGACAGAATGCGTTTTGTGAAAAATCTTTCAAAAAATTTTTTGTTTGATTTTGATGATTCCTGATGATAAATTTTATTTTTCAGACTCACCCAAGATATCATTTTGTGGAAGCCATTTTCCGGTAAAAACATTTGAATACCCTTCTGCAATTTTATCTTCATCTTTTTCATATTTCCAAAGGAAATTAATTTCTGGAAATTCTGCAAATGCTTCCAAAAATGTTTTTTTGAGTTTTTCAGGCATTTTATTGCTTTGAACAACGGATCCAAAGGAAAAAAGAATTACACCTTTTTTAGCAGAATCAAAAATGTCTGTGTATTGCTAAAAAATGGAAATGGAATTTGGAACTTTGATCTTTGACAGAATTTAAAAAGGTAGAGACAGGGTTGTCGCGACTCCCCCTCAAGAGTCACGAATTTGAAAACATCAAAGGAAAACGTGCCGCCAAAAATTGTCGGCACAACACTGGGTACAGAGAGATGTTATCAAAAAAACAACTTACTTTTTCCAATGGATGTGCTTGAATTTTTCCAAGTCCAGCCATGTAGATAATTTTATGGGTAATTGGTTGTGCATAATCAACATGTTCATCACTGTTTACAAAATGGAAGGCTGAATCAGCAATTGCTTCCTGAAAAACAAATTTATAACAATTCTGAAAAATTCATAGAGATAAAAACTTACAGAAATGTCATAATTTGGAAATTCTTTTCTGATTGCAATTTCACTTCCTTTTGTGAACATTGTAGCAAGGAATAAATTTTCAATCCAATATCCGAGAAAAGATTTGGCTCTATCAATAAATGTCATTTGATCGGTACTTGATGACATCATACCTAAAAAATGCCATTTGTAAAAAAGGCTTTGTCCAGAACAAAATATCCGAGGGATATTTTTTGAAGTTTTGACGCTTTGAAAGCATTGGTAAAATTATAAATTATTTTAAAACGAAATTTTTTTCAATTTCGAAGAAAAATAAAAAAAAAAGTTTAATTTTATAAAATTTAACTTTTTTTTTGTTTTAAGCTACAGACACGAAACTTTCAGGATAAGCTAAAATACGGCTGAAAAGAACGAAAATCAAATCCGTGCCTCAGGGGATTTATGCAAATTTTCAGAAAAAAATTTGTATAATTTTGAAATTTTTTTTGGTTGCAATATCTTCCCCTTGCTCAGATCTATTGTTTAAAAGTCGAATTATTGAAATTGGTTCAGAAATAGTGAAATGGCATCAAACCGAAATGTACCAAAATCAGTTTTTGCCAAAAATCTCGAATTTTTTTTCTTTTTTATGCAAATTTTTTTTTCTGAAAATTTGCATAAATCCCCTGAGGCACTTTGAACGAAAACGGATTTAATTTTCGTTCTTTTCAACCGTATTTTTGCCTATCCTGAAAATTTCGTATCAGTAGCTTAAAATATAACTTTTTTTTCCTCCTCTCCTCGAAATTAAAAAAAAAGTCGTTTTAACAATGAACTTTAAAGAATTTTAGTCTTAAAACCCTGATTTGAGAAATCCCTTTCAATCTTACCAGGAATATATGATGGATGCATTTTAATTCCAAGTAAAGAAGCAGTTGCTGGAGAAAGTGAACCAGCATGAGCAACGATGTATTTCTTTAATCCAATTTTATAAAACACTCCCATCCCACAAGCATTAAAAACTTCTGTAATTCCCAAATCAAAGTTTTCTGCTTTTAATTTTTTTAAATTTTCATTGTCATCCATGATTTCTGAAAAATAAAAATAGTTGTTAGCATTTTTTTCAGTGATTAATAATCGCATTACCTCCACAAAATACTTCACCCATTCTGTTGAAGACTCCCATCATCTAAAATATTTTTTTAGTAATTTTGTTTATTGAAAACATAAAAATTGAATCATCGAAATTTCGGTAATATTGAGCCAACATTTAAATTGAATATTTTTTCTCAAAACGAATTCGATATAAAATTTTTTTGATAACTTTAACTACCAACATACTTTTATCATTTTTTTCATTGATTGTTCTTCCCACATTCTATCTTGTACTTCTTGCATGCCTTTGACGATTTGCGAAAGTTCATTTTCTGGATCACTCATATTTCTTGGTTTTGTAATATATCGTATACTTTTATGCTTGGAACCAGTGAATGTAATATCGTCTTTGAATTCAGGTTG
>JAQIXH010000996.1:0-10184 GCA_034700145.1 Panagrolaimus detritophagus | reverse complement strand
ATGGATCTAAGGAACAATTCTAAAATTAAAGAACACCTTTTGGTGCAGGAATAAGGTCACACCGATTTTTTAAAAAACGTGTACGAAAACTTTTGAACATCAAATTTTTGAATTTTCGCCAAAATGTTTTCGTGTTGAGGCTTTTTTGGGCCTGATATGTTACCAAAAGATAGCCCATGAATAGAGGATTAAAATATGTGTAGGGGTTATGGGAGTAGAAATACTGTAGTTAAAAGTTACGACACAAAAACAAAGTGTACGAAAACTTATGAGCGCTACTGTAAATGGGACAAAAGTATTGTTTCGAATAATTTTTTTGAATGTTGCAAGGGAAAATTTTGTGCATATTACAGTAATATGCACAAAATTTGAGCAGTGCCGAAATTTATTGTAACGATTATTTAATGTTTTTCAAAGTATTTTTTTATAATTTTAACAAATACTCATAAAATTCTAATGGCTTATTTTGATTTGAAGCAGGATTTGTTTTATGTTTTTTGGTTCAGAAGGTGGAAAAATAATGGAGAAATGTGTTCCCTTCTATGGAATGCTCACATTGTTTAACTGTTAAACAATATTAATATTTTTTTATTTTTTCTTTTTTTATTTCCAATGATTTTTTACTGCGATTCTAATGCTACCAAACTTATAACATTTGGCGAATTTTGAAAAAACTGTGCATGTTCCTAGTTTAACAAGATTAATTCATTAAATTTTTTCTCCTGTTTTAAAAGAGAATTTGTATTTCTAGAAGTTTTTAGCAAGAATGGCTTAACACCTGTCTACATTGAAAAAAAAACACAAAACATATGTAATATTCTTTTATGTTTTTTGGTTTATGAAAACTTGCTTAAGGTTACAGGCATCTGCATGCTCTTTTCTTTTAATTAACACCTGATTCCTTTTAACACGGCAGTTTGATATTTCTTAAAAATTAATGTATCAATTTTACGTTCTTCTGCAAACTGGTTTTATTCTTTACGTTTTTTTTCCAAAAATTGTTAAAAAATGAATTGTACCAAAATTATCCCACCTTTAGAAATTTTTATAAATTTTTACGATTATTTCTCTACATTTATGCTAATTTTAAGTTTAGCTATAACCCCCCTACAATTTTATATAATTTTAACAAAATCAAAAAATTTGAACAGCTTCAGATGGTTAATTTTAAATCATTCATTTTGGGGCCTAATGTTTGATATTATTTTTACTGTGATAAAACCAATCTACCTCACTCCTGCACTTGCTGGATATCCAATTGGATTTTTTCGAAATGGAAGCTTTAACTTATCTACTTTTGGATTATTTATTCTTTTGTTCATATGTATCAACAATTGTGCATCATTAGCTGCAACAATTACAAATCGATATTTGTTAGCATTCCCAACAAAATTTACTGAATGGTTTAAACTAAAGCATGGAATAATTGTTTCTGCTGGACTTTTATTGTTTACATATATTTTATTAATAATTTGTTACATTTACAGTGAATTTCCAGATCCTGTTATCATTTATCAAGCGGCAATAGAATTTGATCCATGTTTTGAATATTATATTTTAAATAAACCAGGATTTGTATTTTATCCATTTACAAATTTTTCACAAACTATGCTAAAAATTGGTGCTCTCATTCAACTTACTGGAATAAACTGTATTGGAATTCTTGGAATATTTTTTATATATCTTGTAAAATCATCAAAATCTCAAACACTTGAAAAGTTACAATATTCTTTAATTATAAGCGCTTTTGTACAATTATCGATTAGTTTATACTTCTTTTTAATACCAATTGCAATAGTTGAATGTATTTTATGGCTTCAAATTCCAAATATGGAAAATATTATGATTATTCATTTTTGTCTTTTGTCTTCACATTCATTCTTAGAATCCATTGCAACTTTATATTTTGTTGCACCATATCGAAAAAGTATAAAAGAACTGTTAAATAAACATTTTTCGTATTTTTTTAAATCTTTAAGAATTGTTCATATATTACCTATTTCTCAAACTAGTATAAGTATAAATTTAGGTCGCAATCAAAATTAACATTGTTCAAATTATTTAATAAGACATAAATTCGGGACGGGACAAGGGGAAGTCCCGTCCCGAATTTATTTTTTTTTGTTTGACTAAAATTTTTTAAAATTTTAGTCGAACGATGTCCGTTACCTTTGAAAAATAAATATTGAATTTGTGTAGTGAAATTGATGGACTAGTACATTTTTATGTCAAATTAATGAAAGCAATTTTATCATTTTTTTCATTAAAAAAATTAATACATTTACAAAATATTCAAACTCAATTTTTTGCTATCTTTATTTCTTAAAATTCAACTTACATACATTTTATTCACTTTTCAAAAACAAAGCTGTAGACATTGGATTGATTTATCGAACAAATCTTTCAAAGTCGCAAAAAAAAAGCGTCATTTTTCTTTTTGATTTTTTTTTCATTCAAAAAGAACGAATTTTTTTGCGAAAACCTTTGAAAAAATGAATATCTTGTTTCAACAAAATATGAAACTATAGTTATTTTGAATTGATCAGAAATCTGCTTTTTTCTCGTTTCTGTGATTTTTAAATAAAAATATTAATTTAACTGAACATATATATGTTGGTGAAATCGCTTTTAAATTGATGAACTATCTAAAATGGAACTTTTTTTGAAATCAAAATGAAAATTTATCATGTTACACCTGGAGAAAAAAAACTTTGCATGAAGCTTTTACAACATTATCAACAAAAAATTCTCTATTTTTACAAAAAAATAATGTTGCATATTATCAATTTTATTTTACTTTTAAGTAGGTTAAAAAAATGAATAGCAAACATTCACTTTTTTATTCAATGACTTTAATCAAATACTTTCGTGAAAAATATATAATGAGCAGTACCAGATTAATAAAGCCTCAAAAAACGCAAACATTTATTAGTTTTTTTTAGAGAATATTAAAGCATTTGTGTTAAACTTGCTCATAAAATATTCAAATCAAGTTTTCTCCGTTTTACAGCTTTTTTAGAATAAGAAAACCGGGAAAAAAATAAATTTAATCAAAAAAGATCTTTTAAAATGCTCGTTTTCTTTCTTTGCACCCAGCAATGAAAGAAAAAAGTATGCTTTTTTTTCGATAGAAAAACAAAAATGATGTTTTCTTCTTTTTCTTTTTTTCATTCTTCCTTCATTGAAACATGCAAATATATATTGAGCGCTGTTGAAAAAGAAAATAGCAGACAGTCTATTGTCTATTGATTTATCGAACACATTTTTTACAAACCCAAAAAAAAGTGTCGTTTTCCTATTTTAAATTTTTTCTTCATTCATCGAAAATTGATTTTTTGTAAAGGCTTTTTAATATTTTATTGAAACAAAAAATATATAAAAGTAAATATTTATTGTAATCGTTTGAAATTTTTTTACACAATTTTTTTGCCATTTTATAATGCGAATGCTCGTTAAAAATTGAAAATGATGAACTCGCTATTTGATAAAAGAAATACATAAAATCGACGTTTTTTAGCCACAATATCGAAAAAAATATTTAGCAAGTCAGTATCTTATAAAAAAGAAAAAAAAATAAAGTTGGCATAATATTGATTTAAAAAATTCAAAGCAGGGATATGCGGAATTCCGTTTCCGTTCCGTTAAGAAATCTTATTTCCGCATATCCCTGATTCAAATGAACGTTTGAAAAGTTACTTTTCTCTATAAATCATAAATTTCATGTGAATACATATTTTTTGAAAAACTATGCAAATTACAAATAGGTTTCAAGGAATGAGCAAACTGATTTTTGTTGATTTAAAATTCCGGGATCATTCTTCACTAAATTTTTTTTGCAGTGTCATTTATCTTGGATATTTAGGAAATAATAAATAATGTAAGAGCACCAATTAAGGCTAACCAAAGAAAACAAACAAACTTAAATACTTTGTTTTTAACATTCTTTAAGCATTTTTGCAAATATTTTTTTCAATATAAAATATTCAAATCAAAATTATTCCTTTTTTTAGACTTTTTTAAAATGAGAAAAATGCCAAAAGAACTAGCAAAAAACATCACGACAAAAAATGATCAAAAAAGAGTGTTTAAAATGCTTTTTTTCTTTCTTCGGAGACAGCAACAAAAAATGTTTTTCGATAAAAATTTTTTTCTGCTTTTATTCTATTTTTCTTCGTTCTTTCAATGTAAAAATTATTGTAACACTTTTTTAATATTTAATTTTTATTACGGAAAAACGAAAAAATTGGTAACATTTTTTAAAAAATAATCGTTTATTGCCGTAATTAGTTTTATTGCAGATTTCAATGTCGAATCGTTTTGTAATAAATTATTTGCAACATTAATAAAATATAAAGAAAGAAAAAACGTCACACATAAAGTTTTTTGTTTTTTAAAATTCTGTTCTGTTTTAAAATAACAAAAAACTGTACCTGCAAAAAACACCAAAAATCTTATAAATGTTACCCAAAATTTTTCCAAGAATCCATTTTTTATTCTAAAAACAAACCTTTCCATTTTTTTTCGACCTGCAATTTTCAACTCCTCATTTTTTTTCCATTCTCGAAAAGGCTATAATTTTTTTGAAAAGCAAAAAATGAGTTATGAGAAATTGTCGTTGTTCTAAAACGCCTACATAAAATTTATTTTTTGTGTTAAGAAAGGGGGAAAACGGTAATGTCCCAGTTTCCATAGAAACAAGATTAAGTGTTAACCTTTTTCTCATATATTTTTTCTCACCTGCTTTTTCTCATCATCTGTTTTCTATTAACATATATAAATATGACACATTTCTTTCGAGTTCAGTTTGTTATTCTCTTTTTTCTTTCTTTTATTTTTTCGACAAAAATTATGTCTGAAAAAATTTGTGGCATAAGTGTGTTTGCAGGCTTAAGTTTTGATGAAATTATAAAACTTAAGGTATTTCCTTAAATGGAAAACAAATGGTTTCTGATATTTATCAGGTAGTAAGGATTAAGTCTTTTTTTATTTCTTATAGTTTAATATAGAGGTAGTATGAATGTGTCAAGATTTAATACGTTGTTTTTAATGTCAGTTGTTTTCGCATTAATGTATGACTAAATTTGTTTTTCTAAAAACGGGAATAGTTTTTTGTTTAGAGAATATTGTAATAGTAACAATATTCTTGTAAATACAGAACCCAAAATTTTGCAATTTAGTTACTTTTTTAAAATTTACAAATTTTTCTAAAAAATGAAAAGGTTTATAAGAAGTTTTTTAGGCCACAAATTTGACATCTCGATTTTTAATTTTTAAATATTGTTAAAAAATGTTTGTCATTTGTTCAAGTTGTACCTTTAAGGCCTACAACAGAATTGAATTTTGTGTTCCCAAAAATATTTTCTTTCGTTTTTGATCATTTCAAAATAATGATAAAATATCAAAGTGCATATAACTTGTTTCCCATTGCCCCTCTATAGCCTTGATTTCCTTTTTCTGTGTTTTGCCTAGGATTAACTTCATTAGTCCTTTTCTAATCAGGAAGTTCTCATGTTCGACAAAATAATTATAATTTCGAATTATTGCGATTTAAAGAAAAGGCTTTAAACACAGAATCGCATTAAATTATGTTAGCCTCATTTATTTTTATGTGGTGACGAACTTTCTTTCTAAAAATCATTTAACCATAAATTATAATGATATTACTCATATTTAATTATGAAATTATTAAAAGTACTTTGTATCTTAAAAAGATGTAGTAAAAAACGAAAGCAGGAAGTTTTAAAAGTTTTATGGTCTTTTTTAATGTCGTTTTTTATTGCTTTTTCGAAACGTGAATTAAATGAATTTAATTTTTTTATAGTTTGTTAATCGTTTTTTTTTAATTTTAGACCAGATATCGAAAAAAATGCATTCTTCAAAAATTTCATTTTTCGTCCTTGTTTTATTAGCATTGTTTTCAGTAATAGCAGCACAGGTATGCAAATTTTTTTCCCCTTTTAAATCACAAATTCATTAAAAAATATTTTTTTAGTCAGTTGCAACAACCCCATTTTCATGGTTTAATGGTGTTAATTTGACAACCCAAGCATCCGTTGTTACAACAATGCTCCCAGCAACAACCCCAAAAAGTTCTGCAGAAACATTTTTACCAAGTTTTATTGTAATTTTATTCGTAAAATTGTTGCTTCTTTAAATATTTAAAATCTTTTATAATTTTTTTACTGATATTTTTTATTTTTTATATTTTCTATAAGTTTATAGCAATAATTTAGTTTTAAACATTTTATGATAAATTTTATCTTCTAAAAAACAAATAGAAAAATACAAATAATATATTTTTGACAGACTCGTTATCCAAGAAAATGTTTTTATAAGAATTTTTAAGCAAATGAATGACGAATAAAATTAATACTGTAAGTTGCTGAATATCCTGAGCGTTTATTTGTCTCTGACATAATGAGAGTATTTTTAAAAGAATAATTCCGATATAAAAGATTTTAAACGTAACAAAATTACAAAACATTCAAAAAAATACATGAAAAACCAGACATGTTCTAGCCAAAAAAATAAAATGCAATATATTTTCTTTTTTTTTGTCGTATTTCGAAATTTATATTCACGTTGTTACCAATTTTTTCATTTTTCCGTAATAAAAATAAAATATTCAAAAGAGTGATTATTACAAAATTTTTCACAGTGAAAAAAACGAGGGGTTGAAAATTGCAGGTTGAAAAAATGGAAAGGTTTGTTTTTTGCATAAAAAATGTTTTCTTGGAAAAATTTTGGGTAACATTTGTAAGTTTTTTGGTGTTTTTTTTGCAGGTACAGTTTCTTATTTTTTAAGACAGAACAAAATTTCTAAGAAACAAAAAATTTTATGTGTGACGTTTTTTCTTTCTTTATATTTTATTAATGTTTCAATCAAATAACGAATCCGTAATAAAACTAATTACGGCAATAAAAGATGATCTATTAAAAAATGTTACCAATTTTTCATTTTTCCATAATAAAAATAAAATATTCAAAAGAGTTTTACAAAAATTTTTACAATGAATGAACGAAGAAAGATAGAAATAAAAAGTAGAAAAAAATTTTATCGAAAAACATTTTTTGTTGCTGTCTTCGAAAAAAGAAAAACAGCATTTTTAAATATTCCTTTTTGATCATTTTTTCGTTTTAATGTTTTTTGTAAGTACTTTCGGCGTTTTTCTCATTTAAAAAAGTCTAAAAAAAGGAAAAATTTTGATTTGAATATTTTATATGGAAAAAATATTTACAAAAATGCTTAAGAAATGTTAAAAACAAAGTATTTAAGTTTCTTTGTTGCCTTTGCTCCATCATTATTGGTTCTATTCTCATTATTTATTTTTTCCTGAATATCCTAGATAAATGATACTGGAAAAAAAATTTAGTGAAATATGATTCCGGAATTTAAAATTGAACAAAAACCAGTTTACTCATTCTTTGATAACATTTTGCAATTTGCAAAGCTTTTTTGAAAAAATATGTATTTACATGAACATTATGATTTTGTGAGAAAATTAACTATTCAAACGTTCCTTTGAATTTTTTAAATCAATGTTATACCAACTTTTTATTCTTTTTTATAAGATAACATCTTGCTAAATATTTTTTTTCGATATTGTGGCTAAAAAACGTCGACGTTATATATTTCTTTAATTAAATAGCGAGTTCATCATTTTCGTAAAATCATTCGCATTATAAAATGGCGAAAAATTGTGTAAAAAAATTTTAAGAAATTACAGCAAATGTCCAGTTTTATATATTTTTTGTTGAAATAAAATATTAAAAAGCTTTTACAAAAAATCAATTTTCGATGAATGAAGAAAAAATTTTCAATAATAGGAAAACGACACTTTTTTGGGTTTGTAATACATGTGTTTGATAAATGAATAGACTATCTGCTGTTTTAAAAAGTGCCTAATATATTTGTCCATGTTTCAATGAAGGATGAATTAAAGTAAGAAAAGGAAGAAAAGAATATTTTTGTTTTTTTTCGCAAAACGTTCTAATTTAAAAATGTATACTTTTTTCTTTCAATTAGGGTTGCCGTCCCCCCCGTTCGGGGATCCCCGTTTCCCCGTCCCCGAAAAATTTTCATCCCCGAACGTGCACATAATGATCGAAATATATGCAAGTTATTAACCAAAAGAGGCACAATTTGTTTAAAGTTGTTGATAAATGAAAATAATAATTACTTTCAAGCTTTTAATATTTTTTGCATGCATTTTTCTCTCATTTTAAATAGACGATTTGTTTTTCTTCCCCGTTTTCCATGTCCCCGAAAGATTTTGAATTTTCGGGGATCCCCGTTTCCCCGTCCCCTGAAGTTTTTGCATTTCGGGGACGTCCCCGTCCCCGACTTTTTCGATTTTCGGGGGGGGGGGACGGCAACCCTACTTTCAATGCATTGCAATGTAGTTTCTCTTTTTTGTCGTATTTCGAAATTTGTTTTTGCTCCCAATGTTTTAGAACCGTCTGTAAAAACAACAAACAAACATTTTTGCATAACAGCGCCTTCACAAGACTTGCATTTTTTACGTACTTTAAAATAATGTTTCATCGTTTGTCAAAAAAAATAATCCAAAAGTGTTACCTATCGATTCCTGAGCAGAGTTTTTGAATTTTTAAAAAATACGTTTTTAATTGTTTCTGTGATACAGAATCCGTTATTTATTTATAGCCGATTATTCTTTCCCTCATTTTAAAAAGAAGTTTAAAAAATTCTTAATTTTTTAGAATCTTTTAAACTTTTAAAGACCAAGTGGTAGATTTTAATACAACTATAAATTTTAGAACATTTTTGTGATGAAATAAAACACAATATCAATTTAATATTGATCAAAACAATTTGAATCCTTTTGTCAAAAATGCAAGAGATTTTAAATTTATTTGTCTAAATCTTGTTCGTATTTACAAAAAATCAAATTTATAAAGCATTTATTTTTAAAATATTAAAAAAACGAAAAAGATTGATCGATAAATTTTCATTGTCATTTTGAGCAAACTGTCAGACTTCTATATTGCCAGTTAAATGTTAAATAAGTTGGTTTTTTTCTAGCTGATTTTCTTTTCAACGGATTTCTTCCTTCTTTGGGGCTGTCCAGATGTTACGTAATACAAAAAAATGCTGTGTGTTTTCTCTTTTTTGGCGTATTTCGAAATCTGTTTTTGCGCCAATGTTTTTGAATCGTCTATGAAAACGTTTTGAGACGTTTATGCACAAATGTAACAAGGCTTTTAAAAGGCATTTTTTTCTGATTTTAAAATAATGTTTTGTCGTTTGTCAGGAAAAATACTATCCAAAAATGTTACCTATCGATCGCTGGACAGAGTTCTGTAATGTTTAAAAATATGTGTTTGATTGTTTCTGTGATGCAGAATCCATTTATAGCCGATTATTCTTTCTCTCAATTGAAAAACAAGTTTAAAAAAATAATTAACAATATCCCAATATATTTTTGTGGTTGTGTAAAAATTGCGATTACTCCTTTTTATTTTATCAGATATCATTTTAAACACCTCGTGGTAGATACAACTATAGGTTTTAAAACATTTTTATGATAAAATATAACACAAAATTAATTTAATATTGAGAAGAGCAGTTATGAGGTCGATTCAATAAATTTATTTTTCTAGATCTTGTTCGTATTTGTAATAAATGGAATTTACAAAGCATTTATTTTTAAAATATTAAAAAAACGAAAAAAATTAATCGATAAATTTTCATTATCATTTTGAGCAAACTGTCAGACTTCTATATTGCCAGTTTAACGTTTTAAAAAAAATATATTGGTTTTTTTACAGCTGATTTTCTTTTCTTTCTTTTTCGTAAGAAGACATCGATGAAGAAATAAACAGCGGGCTATTTTTTTCTGAAGAAAATGCAATTTCTTGTTTCTATTGTGCGTTTTAAAATTTTGTTTTTTGCAGCACCTTAAAAAAATAATTTTAAGACATCTTTGAATATTTTACTGTGTAAAATTGCAGGATAAAAATTTTGAAATCACTGAAAAGATATTTTGATACAATTATCAATATCCCGATTGGGAAAAATAAACATTAAATATTTAAAAAATATTTCCTTGACTTTTCATAAACTATAAAACTTGTATGATTTATATATAGCTACGTGTACCGTTTTTTCAAAGTTGCACAATAAATATAATTTTGGTACCAAAAAATGCAGAAAATTTTTATTA
>JAQIXH010000995.1:0-10184 GCA_034700145.1 Panagrolaimus detritophagus | reverse complement strand
ATATTTTCACAAATTTTAATTGGTTTATTTCAATATTTTAATTATCATCATGATTACATTGAAGATAAAGAGAAACCGTATTTACGAATTGGATATAATAACTGCCATGAAAAATATTTATTAACAAAGTATAAAAAACTCAATTACGCCTTTGGTTATCAATAACAAAAATAAATCATGTTTGAATGAATTTTTGCAGAATTTTGCATTTTTATAACTATGTATGTATCAACATTTTTTCATTTCTTTTTTTGTTTATAAAATCTTTTTTACTTTTTTGAACTCAGAAATTATTCAGGGTTTTTTAAACAACCAATTAAATTTTTTTTAAATGAAATAAATAATTTATGACAAGAAAAAAACAATAACAAAATTAACAAGTTTTATTTTCCTCCCATAGAACAGAGATTGTTCGTTTTTTGGTTTGGTTTTCGAATTAAGGGGGGGGGCGTTATGGTACAACAGTCATTGAAAGTTTCGAGTAGAAAAATATACATGCAAAAAAAAGCCTTACTTTTTTGAGTCAATTTTTGTTGCAAAAAAAGCCTCAATTTTTAAAAAAAATAAAAAAAAACATTTAACAGCAAAATAGCCTCGAAAATGAGATAGATTTTGAAAAATATAAATGTAGCCTCAAAAATCAGGTAAACATTAAAAAATATCAAAAATATTACTTTTTTTAAATTTGTTTTTAAAATTAAGCTTTTTTTTAAAATTTGCCTGTGAGGAAAACTCTGCTCAGCTGCTGCAAAAATAGTTTATCTTGAGGCACGATTTTTTAAACGGCAAAACTGGTTTTACCAAATTTTTTTTGCTGAGATTTTTGGCATCTTACGTGAAAAATGGATTTTGGTCCAAATAAAAAAATAGGGGTAAAATTAATGAAATTACAAATCACAATTCGATTAGGCGTGATATATATTAAAAAATATATGAAAATTGAACTATCATCCACGTAAGACTGATAACAGTATTAAATTTTTATTTAGCAAACACGAAAATATTAATAAAAATTACAAAAAATGTTGCAAAAAATACTGAAACAGGTGTGGCCGAATTACAGTAATTGTTGCTGCAACAGGATAGAACTGCATGCCATGAATTTTGTCGACCTCCTTTTTGAAAAACATCTGAGACACCGTAACTCTGTAAAAAATAACAGTGAAATGTTTAAAAAAGATTCAAGAAATAGAAAACTAACTTCACAAGGAGCATCATAAATTTGTCGAACATCATAAGAGCAGCCTTGAAAGAACATTGGCAAATCTAAAAGTATTTAAAAATAAAAAAAAAGAAAATTATTGCAAAAAATTAAATACTAACATAAATTGTTCCCATTTAATAAAATATTTCATTAAAGAAAACCAAATCCATGCATTTTATTGAAAGAAAAAATAATTTTAAACCTTTTTTTCATAGGAAAATTTCAAGTTGAATATTTAGCTAAGCCAGTGAGAAAAATGAACTTACTTCCAGAATAACCTTCAACAATTGAAATCTGCGAACAAAATCGATCTGATGGAGAACATTGTTTTCGAGTGTTTCCCTCTGAACTGTAACAAGTCAGGGAAGAAACAGAATTAACAAAACACAACAAAAGTAATCCAGCAGTTTTCATCTTCTTTTTTTTATTTCGCTAAAAAAGAAGCACTTTTTAAAAACTGAAAAATAAAATTTTTCGAATTCAAACTGAAATATTTATAATTTTGAATGTATTTGCCTTTGAATGGAAGCGATGATGATCAGCATCAACATCAAAGAAGGAGGGAATCAACGAATAAAAAGAAAGATAGAAGGAATTTAAATTCGTTGAAAAATATGTTTGCACACTTATGCACATTTTATTGTTACCTTCCATTTTTTAAATGTTATGATTGTTTAAGTAAACAATCAAGCTGTCTTTTTTGAATAATAACAACAAAAGTAATACAAGTGGTGAATCATTTAGGGTATGCAAATTTCAAAAAACACATTATTTGAAGCACTTGGGGAGAAAAAGTATAATAAAAGAAGTTTCAAAAAAACACAATTTTTTTTTATTTCTACATTTTCAGGTTTTTTGAATCATTCTTCTTTTTTTAATTTATTTTAAACTACCTTTACTTTTAAAACTTTAAGTCTAAAAAAACAAGAGAGGAAAAATTTTAAAGTAAAGTTTGAGTTCGACAAATTTAAAAAAAAACCTGATTTTGGTTCACATCATGTTTTTTAATCCTAAATTCAAAGAATAAAAAACAAAAAATGGATTTGTTTGAAATATTTTTATTTTATTACATTTTATACATGATTTAAAATATTTGGTTTCAAATAAACAAATATTATGTACAATTTGAAAACCAAAAAAGATCAGGATGTTACTAATAACTACAAAGGAAGGGCGCAAAGAGTAGAAAAAATAGCTTTTTGAAAAGCAAAAGCACTTAAAATAAGTGCTAAATATTAATGGTAATTTCAATGATGTCCGCAAATACATTGTCAAACAGCTACAACTTCGTAATAGGTATCCCAGTGTTCATGTTCTACATCACATCGAAGCTTGTATACGGTAGAGACAGGATTCCAACAAAATTCAGAACAATGGCATTTAAAACATTTACCCATTTTGATTTTTTAAAGATTTCTGCAAAAATTTTAGTATTTCGTACAAATTCAACAAGCAAAAAACGGTAAATTAGGTAAGAAACAAAATTGCAGAATGAAAAAAAATTATGATTCAAATTCCCTAACATGAAGAAGAATTTCACTTTTGGAAAACTACCGTAATTTGACATTTTAGCATGTTTTTATGAAGCCGTTATTAATGATATAGATGCAGAACTTGTCAGAATTGTTGAATAAGTTTCACGTAATTTAGAGAGCGTTTGCCAAAAGATCATATTAAATTTGAGATCCAAAAATGCCGTTTTTGAGTTTTCTTCTTCAAGTTTGGACTCTTTTATGACTATAAAAAATAAAACGCGTGTATCAATTAAAAAAAACTCATTCTGGAAAACACTTCGAAGAAAGGTTGGGAAAAGTGTTAAACAAATCGTCTCATCAAAATATTAGTTTGTCCAAACTTTCCGCAGCGTAAAGTTGCTACAATAAAAAAATTTATTATCCGAAAAAAATACAAAGGCTAAATTTCAAAAAAGAACCTTGTTTTTAAAGATTGATCGCAAAACGGGCATTGCAAAAACCACAATAATATTTGGAAAAAAAAAGGAGCAATTACAATTTCTTTACCCAACTTTGATTACTCATAGTTGATTAACATCTGCGATTGCTTTTGCTTTATATGAATCATTATTCAACTGGAAGAAGACAAAAGATTACTCACAATACGAAATTAAAAATTGTTTTAAATTAAATATAGGATACAATGATTTGTCATCATATAAATTTTGTAAGAAATTTAATGATAATTGTTGAAGGTGTTGATCTTCTTTTGACGATTCGATCTTAATTACCCCTTCGGTTGCGGTCTCGGCAAGGAATAATATCATATTATGGCTTTTTCAAAATTTTACTAAAATGTTTTTGAAAGGAATTCTTTGAGATAAAAAAAACTAATCTATCCTTTAAATTTTTATAATCAAAAAAAGAAGTCTGCTTTTTGCAAACAAATAAATTTGTCGCTTTTTTAGTCATCCATTTTTTTCTAACCTTTTTTTGGGGAACATTTTGAAATATTGCGCTCTGAAACAAATTTATTTTTCTGTCGTAAAAAGCAGTCGCGAAAAAAAGATATTTTCATTTGAAATTTTTTAAAATCGCTGAAATCTGCTTTTTGAATATTTTTTAATCATTTTTTACGTATTTGGGTTTGTAAACGAGTAAAGCGTGGAATAAAAATATACGTTTATTATTTAAATGTAAAAGTAAAATATTCGGATATCAATGATCTTCATATTTTTGATCCATTATTAAAAAAATTGTATTATTTTGATAATTGTACAAGGTTATTTGATAAGCATATTAAAATATCGAACATTTCTGGAATATATTGGAATACGATGGAAAACGAATTAAACGCACCCAAATGTTTCGATGCATTCAGTAAAACCAATTTTACACAATTTTTTGTTGATCGTTGAAAAAATAGAAAACTATCAAAGATTTTTTTGTTTTAAAAAAGCAATGAACATTTGAAAACGGAAAAAGTGTTGCAAATTCTGTCTTTTAAAAAGCACAAAATACGTAAAAAACTTTATTAAATGAGTTTTACATTTTTTTGAATATTCTATACATTTTTTGTCGGGTGTTTATTTTTGGTAATATTTATTGTTTCAATTGTCAAATGATGAGAGAAAATTTAAGATTTTTAAATTTATCATTTATATGTTAAAAGCGGTTATGCTCTATATTCAAAGAATTTCCGTTTTTTTATTAAACAAAGCAAACTGAAAAGGTTATATTCAATTTCATTTTAAAAAAAATAATTAGGACAAATGCAATATTTTGACAGAAAACGAAATTCTTTCTTTATGTTCAAAAAAGAACATTTATTTTGCTATAAAAATTTGACATATTTTACAAGTTTATCGATTTGTTTGTAAATACAGCGGATATTTAAATTGTTATGAGAGATGTAACATTTCAGTGTTGCTTTTTTTCCCCTATTTTAACTTTCTGCATTTTTGAAACATCAAAACTGAAAGCGAATAACATATTCTGACTGTTTTTATTCTATAAATTAAATCATTACTGCTTTCGTGTTTTTGATGGTGGATTAATTTTAGTTCATAAAAGAATTTTTTCAATGTTCTGTGTGTTCAAAAACAATAAATTTCACAATAATCAAAAATTGTTACAAAATATTCAAAGAACAAAACTCTGATTTTTTCAGACTTTAGCTCCGCCATTTCTCAAAAGCTCACATTTCGAAAAATAAAAACAATTGTACAAAAACAGTTTTTAAAAGAAGGGGGTTTGCTTTCTTATTCGAATGTTGAAATATACATACATTTTTGCATTACATTTTCATTTGAAACTTATAAATGTCAGACAAAAAAAAGCCAAATTTTGTTTTGAATATTTTGAAATAATAAAAAAAGCCTTAAATTTTAGAAAGCAGAATGATAAATAACATGTTTTTATTTAAATTTGAAAATTAAATACTAAAAATATTACATGATGTTTTTGTACAGTATTTAAAACAAAATTTCCTCCAAGAAAATTACAAAAGTATCTGAAAGTTTTCTGATTAATAATCTTTGCATAATTAAACAATAAATTGGTAAACACATTTACTAAAATATCCCATTTCAGTAATTTTTTATGAAAATCTAATTTTAGGATGTCTATGGGGGATTTTATCTTGGAACGACTTGTGAGAACCAAAAAACCTTAGAAACATTAAATTTTCTTCTTTTGCGATACATTTGCAAAAATTTTTTTAAACGAACATTTTTGTTCGCAATTTTTCGTTTCCAATAAATGTAAATGATTTCGCTTTTGCTTATTATTTCGAAAGAAATAAAAAACTGCCACCTTTTGAAAATAATACAATTTTTTCATTTAAAAAACAAACAAAATATTCGAAGACAAAAGAAATGATTCACTTCTCCGTTTGCTTTTGTTTGCCGCTTTTGCAGGGGCATTTCTTTACATTGAGAAAGAAGATTGATTTGAAAGACTTTAATTTTACTAAAACTCTGTTCTTTTGAATATTTGAGAAACTTTCAATGGCAATTAATAAAAAATTTTTAAAGTTAATAAATAAAAATACTATGGTTTTAGATTTCTTAATAACAATAAATGTAACGAATACTTACATTAATTATAGAAATATTCCATTAAGTAAACACCAAATGAGCTCCTGTTAGGTGAAAAAATACTTTCGGGGAAGGGGCAGCTCGTGGAAAATACGTTTGAATACCAGGGGAGTATTCTAAAATAGGCCCAGTGCCGCAACATGGGGGGGGGGGGGTGATATAGGTGACGCGTCACCCGACAGAATTTTGAGCAAAATGGCGAAATAGTAAATCAAAAATGAAAGTTATTGTGGTTTTTGCAATGCCCGTTTTTGCAACCATTTTTTAAAATTTAACCTTTGTATTTTTTTCGAATAATAAAATTTATTTATTGTAGCAACTTTACGCTGTATAATGCGAAACATGCGCTTAAAAAAAATCGCGAAGTGAATGTCGTAAACCACAACGAAATTTATATTTTTGAATATTATGTATTTCAAAATTTCTTAAAAAAAATTTAACAAAATTGTTTGCGAATAAAAAGACTTACGGTTCCAATGCAACAACAAAGAAATTAAACAATAATTAAGTTTAATATATAAATACACACATTTTGAGGTCTTTTTTCACTATTAATGTCACCGAAAAGCTGCATTGGGAATAAAACATTTGTTTGTTCGGAGACACAAATTAAAACATTGCTTCTCTGAGACACTTGCCTTCTTTATTTTCATTATAAGAAACAAAATGCGATAAAACAGTGACAGAAAAATTTTTTCACAACAATAAAAAACATTTGTTTTCATTAAACGCTTTTTTACGCTAAAAATGTAATAGCGAAAAATCTTATTCTTTCGTAGTTAAAATAAGCTTTTATTATTTCTACTTTTCTTTCCAAAAACTGCTATAGAAGCTGAAACATTATTTTTTTTTAAATTTGAATATTTAGTTTTAACATTTATCAGCAAAAAAAGAACATATTTGTAAAAAACTGTTTTAACAATTTTTTATGGAAAATATTATTCTAGAAAATACATTTGCCCTGTTTGCATCGTTTTTAATGAAAAAACTTCAAATTTTCAACAACAATCATTGTGTTTAATTAAAATTTATTTTTTTTGTCGTTAAAATACTTAAAAGAAAAATATAATGTCAAAAACAAATTTATAAAATTTATCCATATTTTTATTGCTTTATTGAACTGAGTTGTTGATTTAATTAAGAAGAAAGTATTAATTTGTGTTTTTTTTTCATTCTGTGTGTAATCAAAATAATTAACAAAGTTAAAAAAAATTACAAAACATTGAACACCAAAAGTCAACCCCAAAACTAAAAAAAAAACAAGATAAAATGATTTAAAATCGACGATAAATTTTGAAAAAAAACGGGGAGATATTTTTTTCTTTAAAAAACGAAACTTCCAAATGTCAATTTTTCTCTAACATTTGGTAATGCTTTTTTTTAGATCTTTGGACATCAAAAGATGACATTCTTTTGATTTATGGTATTTTTGCTTTTTTTAAAAAAACGATCTTCTTTTTTCTTTTGAATTTTTTGTATATAAAATTTTGAACGCTGGAGTATTTGATAAAATTTATTAATACAATTATACCAATATATTATTTTTATAAAACAAAAACGGATGGTCAATGATTCAGTATTAAATATATGTTTTATGTTTGTAGTTAACTTAATCCGCTAAATAAAAATTTAAAAAAACCGAGCTTTTGTTCATTGAAGGAAATTCAGTTGAATATTTACGTGTTTAAAATTATTTAAAAAATTGGCACTGCTCTTTTTGTGAAAAAATTTTTGCTTTGTGATTATTATTGTAATAAAAAAATTGTATAAATTTTATATTTCAGATTTTTTTGTATTGCATATTTATTTTGACTTTTTTCATGTATTAATTTTTCTGTATTATTTTTTTCAGAAGTGCAAATTTGCGTAGAATTTCACTTAATTTTCCTGAATTCTACGCAAAAAAGCATTTCTGAAAAAATATTACGAAAAAACAAACATGCAAAAAAAATCCATTCAAGAAAAATTCTACGCAAAAAAGCACTTCTGAAAAAATATTACAGTAAAACTAATACGTGAAAAAAGTCTACATAAATATGCAATACAAAAAAAACGTAAAATATAAAATTTTTACAATTTTTTTATTACAATAATAATCACAAAGCAAAAATTTTTTCACACAAAGAGCAGTGCCAAAAAATTATAATTTTGAGTTTGAACTTTCAGGAAAATTTTTGTAGCCTTCTAAAAAACGTTTTTACTACCAGATGATCAGCAGAATGAAAAACCATTGAACTTTTTTGTCATGTTTAAATTATATTAATATTTTGTTTTGCAAAGATTAGCAGACACAATTTATTTAAATCTTTTTGCAACTCAGAGAGACAGTATTTTTTGAAAAATTCTTTGTTAAAAAAAACATATTTTTTATTAGCGTATATCTTTCTTGACTAAGTATTTCCTCAATTTTTGAATTTTATTTTACAAAACAATTTTCATCTGATAACAAAAATATAAAGAATGATCATAATTACCCCTTCAGTTGAGATCTAAGCAAATCATATTATGGCTTTTTCAGAATTTTATTAAAATGTTTTTTAAAAGGAATTCTTGGAGATACGAAAAACTAAACTATCCTTTAAACTTTATAGTCAACGAAACACGTAACAAATTAATATTTAATGTATAATTTTCAAAATCATCGAAAGGAAAAGTTTAAAAATCAAAGTATTGATAATTTTATTAAAATTAGAAATTTTTTATAAATTGCCATTGGAAATTTTTCAAATATTCAAAAGAGCAAAGTTTCAGTAAAATAAAAGTCTTTCAAATAAATATTATCCTTTTTTCATATTTCTCCTTTTTGCAAACGACTGAAAAGAAATTTCCCTGAAAAGATGTGTTTCGAAATGCGTCTAGGCTGTTTCTAAAATGAAAAGCTGCAGTGAAATGAATAATTTTACTTTGATTAACGCAAATTAAACAGATAAAACAGTATTTAAGTAAGATAAGATAAAACAAACTTAAAATAAAACACAAAAAATTCGATGCACTTTACTCAAAATATTTGGTTCCTTTTGCAATTTTATTGATTATTAATTCCACTGGATTTGGGCGAATTTTTAAACCCAAGCAACAATAATGTTCTTGTTAACCGAAATATAAATAAACATGGCAATCAGAATGGTAATGCATAATTTTTTATTTGTTGGAGAACCGTTGCGATAAAAAAATAGTAAATCAAAAATGAAAGCTTTTGCATTTCGCCGTTTTAAATATAAAAAACTCTGTTTTCACAAATTTTTTCTTTATTTTCGAACGTTCGCATTTCACTTTCTTTATTTTTTAGGTCCGCACAAAAAAAACTATAGGCTAAAAATCGCTTTTCCAATAGTTGTTTTTTTTATTAAGCGAAAGGTAAAAAGTCATTTCTTTTGGTTTATTGGTTTCAGCTGTTCCTTAAAAGTAACCATTTTTGTTTTGAATATTTTATTAAAAACTTTTTTGAGCAACAATCATTTCTTTCTATAACTTAGACTTGTGCAGTTTTTTAAAAAATACTATGCATCAGAATCATCATTTGTATGCCCCTTATTAAATATATTTATTATTTTTTAAATAACAAATTTTTTTAAATTGATATTAAGAAGGCTCAATTGATTTCACGATAATTGCAAATTAGAAGAACATAACATACATTCAACAGTTTTGGGATTATTAAAAAAACACAAAATTTTATAATTTTCTTTATTCTTTTCTGTATTTTTTCTCCAAAAAATTTTATTTTGATTTTTTATATCAATTTGATCATTTTCTAATCTTTACAAAAACTCAGACATATTTTCTCGTTTTCCATTTCACATAATTAAAGTCTTTCAAATCAATCTTTTTCAAATGTAAAGAAATGTCCCTGCAAAAGCAGCAGAAAAAAGCAAACAGAAAAGTGAATCATTTCTTTTGTCTTCGAATATTTTGTTTGTTTTGTAAATGAAAAAATTGTGTTATTTTCAAAAGATGACAGTTTTTTATTTCTTTCGAAATAATAAGCAAAAGCGAAATCATTTACATTTATTGGAAACGAAAAACTGCGAACATTTTTTTAAAAAAATTTTTGCAAAATGCATCGCAAAAAGACAAAGTTATATGTGTCTACGGTTTTTTGGTTCTTACAAAAAAAATTAACAATAAATTTTTTCTTTAAATTTTTTATTTCAATTTTTTGATTATTATTAAAAAGCTTCGAAAAAAAATATAAATGGGATATTTATTTCCGTTTCTTGATTAAAAGATGAAAAACTTAATTTTCATGAAGACAGTATAAAACATAAATAAAAAGAATGCAAATAACTTGTTTCAAAAAATTTAAAAGATTTTTAAGTCGTTCCAAGATAAACTCCCCCATAAACATTCCAAAATTAGATTTTCATAAAAAATTACTGAAATGGGATATTTTAGTAAATGTGTTTACCAATTTATTGTTTAATTATG
>JAQIXH010000994.1:0-10184 GCA_034700145.1 Panagrolaimus detritophagus | reverse complement strand
ATTAAGCATATTTTGAACCCTATAAACCAATTTTGGGGTGAAAAACGCTGTGACATAAGTTGAGGTTCCCTTGTTAGAGTTCCAAGAAATTTTGATCCAACATCTTTTGCAAATTTTATCAAAGTAAACAATTTCTAACAAATTTTTTAAACCTTCAAGATTTTTTTTCAGCAAAATGCCCGTCCAAAATTGCATTTCACTCTTGAATTTTTTGAATATGAAAATGATTTTGGCCAAAACTTTTTGGGAATTGTTAACCTTTTCCGCTTGGAAACCAAAAGAAGACTTTCCAGTTTTTAAAATTTTGACTATTTTTTGCTTATCATACTTTTTTGTTTTTTTTACAAATACTTTAAAATAAAGATAGTAGTTGATTCCACTCTTCCGATTACATTGAAAAAAAACTTTTATACAGTATGCAGAGCAATTAAAAAGAATTTTTTACAGAAATTTTCACAGCAAGAAATGTCGTGGAGATTTGTCACTTCTTCCAACGACAGATAAGAATAAAAAATATAATTTATTTGAGAGAGAAAAATATATGACCAAAACACATAATAAAAAATATTACAAAAGAAGATAAAATGAATGGACAAGACGTCCTTTTATAAATATTTCGGGAAGAATGATAATTATTATTAAAGTGGATTGCGCACAACCTGCAGCAAAAAAGCCGTTCTTTTGACTTCTTTTTTTTCAAAAGGAATGGCTTTTTGCTGCAGTTTGCGCGCAACACACTTTCCTTTTGGGTTTGGCGTGTCACCCGACCAGGGCTCTCCGGGATTCTTCAATCCTGGACGCACATAGTGTTCTCCCCGTACAAATCCGGGACAACTCTGGTGTTCCCTAATTGTTTTTCTTGAAAGGAACACCAGAGTTGTCGCGGATTTGTATGGGGAGAACACTTTGTGCGTCCCGGATTGAAGAATCCCGGACAGCCCTACACCCGACAACAAAGGCCAGATTTTTACAAAAAAGTTCGTTTCTGCAAACAAAGATTTTTTTGAAAGCCATTTCAAATTTTACTTCAAAAAACACACGGCTCTCCATAAATGAACAAACATAAAAGAATAAGTACATTCAACCAAACAACTGAATGCTTTTTTATCAGCACTTTAAAAACACTAAATGTTTCTCCATTTTTTTCAGTGTCGTCTTTTTAAAGAAATATGTTTAAAAGAATCAATTATGATGCTAAATTTTATGAAAATTTGGACAAAAATTATTTTGACATTATTTTAAAACTCGAAAATGATATTTCGATAGTAATAGGTCAAAAACAAGAATGCAAACAAAAAATTGATGCTTTTATTCAAAATTATATGCTGCCAAAATATATGTGGCATTGTTTAGGTGCAAGCAATTTTAACCGGTATTCATTTTTTAAATAATGGTATTTTTGAATTAATCGCTTTTACATTTGTTTAGGAGCCATGAAGATTTTTGTCAAGAACATTACCGCTTTTATTATCGTTACTGCGATGACATAGATAATAGTATATGTAGAAAACGTAAAGTGTTGCAATTAACTCATTTATACTTACAGCAAGGTAATTGTAAAAAATTTAATAGGGTCATTTTTAAAATAAACTTATTACAAAAAATGACGTAATATTTTGAACATTTTTCATAATCACTTTTTTGAAAACAGTTTTGTAAAATTTTTATTATTAAAGGTTACGACGTTGAATTTTTGTTGACTTTTCCAAATTCTTATCTTGATGAAATATTTCAAAAATTCAATATGGAAAGTGGTAGGCTTAATGACAAAATATTTCCATAAAATAGACATTTTTCAGATATTCCTGTTTCAAAAGATGTAATTAAAAATTATCAAAATATGAAATTTTTATATGACAAAATTACATCAGTTGAAACCAACGACGAAAAGTGGTTTGAAGCTTTAACAGAGGTAAATGATGATGAGTTTGTTGAAGACAACATCGAAAGTCGTCTCGGTGAAGATCTGACAAAGAAAAATTTATGGAAAATGTATATTGATTTTTTAAGAACTCGAAATATCGATGTCAGTTTTTAATTCAAAAAATTTTTACAACCAATGTTTTTTTAGAAACTTTTGCATATATATTCAAAATATTGTCGATTTTGGTTGGACGATTCAGAAATGAAAGAAGAATATCGAAAAGCTGCAGAAAAATATGGTCCAATTAAAGTTCCATGGAAAAATCCATTTGAATTTGAAACATATGATAGCCAATATTATTTGAAAATAATGCATCAAAATTTTTCACATCCTATTATACGAAAATTGTTTAAGCATAAAAGAGGTGAATTTTAAAACAAACTGATTGTGTTTTTTTGAAAAAGTAATTTTAGCAAAGCGTATTTATTCTCAAAGATTTCCATTCAGATCAAATTTGATAATTTATATCTTGCATAATTCCAACAGTTTTGTAAGACAAAAATTATTTTACTCTTGCAAATATTTTTACCAAAAACTACCAACTCCTGTTTGTTACAAAATATTAACAAAACGTGACAGAAAAGTTTTTATTGGACAATCTTGGAATCTTTATAATTATAGCGGCAATGACTTTCATATGATAAAAAATATTTATATTTCTACTGTTTTAAATTTTGGAATAAAACAAAATTCAAATCTTTTGAGTTGCTTACTTTCCCGAATTTATCGATGTGATGCAATATTTGTGGCCATTTCTGGTGAGATTTTGACATTTGATGAATTAAAATTTTTGATTGGCCATGGAAATGTGGAAGAATTAACTCTTAATAAATGCAGAATTACAAAACAAAATGGCGAAATTGTACCTTTGGAAGACATTATAGAAATGAATTTAAAAATAACTTCATTGAAGTACGCTTTTATTTTAAAAAAGTTTACGTTTTTAGTTTTTAATTAAAAGCTTATTATAGTTTTATGGACATGTATTGTACATCAGATATTACTCGAAAACTTGCAGGTTTTGCTTTTCTCAAAAAATTTGATAGCCTCGTCCTTGCTGATATTGAAAATCTATTCGAACCTTTTGCATTTGCCGAATATGTTAAAGTAAGCTTCATTGAACTTTACATTTTCACTATTCTTGAAATGCAAAAAACACTTTAGAAAAACGCTTCAGAACATTCTAATATCAACATTCGACTTTATCGAAATATGAGAGATGAAGAAAAGAAAAATTTTGTCCAAATTTTGAAAAATACCATTAACGATCATTGGAAAGATTATAAAAAACCTGTTTTAACAATAGAATGAATGTTTAAAGAAATTGTAAAAAATTATTGTAGAAAACACTGTATTTTTTGTACATTTCAAATTTTTTTTTCAAGAAATTTAAATTGTTTTAGTATTTTTATCTTTTTTGATGACGGAATGCTTTTATTTGCGTAATATGTTTTGCTTCTTTCGTACGCAATAAAAACGTCATTTTTCGTTTTTTTTTGCTTAAAATGTTATCAGTTTCTTTAAATATACTTGTTTGAATAAAAAGAGGAAAAGAAATAATTTAGAGTTTTGCAGCTCCGCAGTGTTTTTACAAATATTTCAAAAAAAAAAATAAAAAATATTTGACTTCATTGCATTAATTTTTGAATTATGCTTTCTTCTGAATTTTTGGACAAACTTGATTTCAGCTACCGTAATCACTTGGAAAATGTTTTGACTCAGTTATCACAAAACAATCGACATTTAGTTAGGTTTGTTGAAAAATTCATGGTGCCAAAAGAATTATTACACAATATTTCTATCACTTGGAGAAAATATCAGTTTGCTCTAATAATTTCAAATGAAGGACAATATAATAAAATTTCGTCAGCATTAAAACCAGAAGTTTTGGATATTTATAAGTTTTGCTCACAATATTTGAAGCCACAATTTTTGTTATCATTTCCAAATTGTTTTCTTGATTCAGCTTTTAAAAAGTTACAAAGAGAATCTGGTAAGCATAAATTATTTTCATTGTTTAAATCATAATAATAATTTTTAATCATAATAATAAATCATAATTAGGTAGCGGCGTTGTAAAATTTTTTTTCTTTTTTTTGCGAATGCGGCCGCGGAACAAAAAATATGGCCATTTCCTGTGACACGGTTAGTCGAGTGGGAGAAAGCGCATGCGTTGCGTGTCGCATGAACAAAGTTCGAATCCCGTCTTTGTTTAACAAAAATTAAATGTACAAAAAAAGTTAAAAATTAATTATTGAAAAAGGCTTTAATAAAAAATGGATTTTATTAATCGTAATATTAGTGGTAAAAAAATTATTACACGATTTTTGCAAACATTTTATGTTTTTATTGCACAATGTGTTTTGTTTTAATGATTAAAATATCGTTAATCAAGAACATTTAATTAAATTTTTTTACCAGTTAAATCAATTTTAATTTTAATTAAATATTTATATCATAAACTATTATGTTATGTTTAAATATTCGCTCTCCAACACTTTTATCTCAGGTAATGTTTAAGATATTGACTATTAGTTGTTAAAAATATTAAACATGTTCCTTTTCAGGTTAGAAAATGGACAATGTCTTCAACTGCAGAATCAGAAGTGTTATTTGATTGTGAAAATGCAGCAGGAATTATTACATAAAATCGTCCAAAAGCTTTAAACGCTTTGAATTTATCAATGGTTCGTCAAATTTATCCAAAAATGAAAGTTAAAAGTATTGTTAAAAGAGTTACTTCAAGCATTATTTTAGGAATGGATGTTAGATGAAAATGCTGGTTTAGTTATTATTAAAGGTGCTGGAGATAAAGCTTTCTGTGCTGGTGGAGATGTTCTTTGTAAGTATTACTGTTACTGTAGATCGATTCTAATCCAAAGGTTTTAGCTGTTATTCAATCTGCTAAGTCTGGTGCAAATGTGCATGAAGAATTTTTTTGTGAAGAATTTATTCTGAATTATTTAATTGGAACTTATAAACTTCGATATATTGCTTCAGTTGATGGAATTACAATGGGTGGAGTATGTTTCTTTAGCAAAAGCTGTATATAATAACTGTTTTTGCAGGGTTGTGGACTTTCAATACATGGAAAATTTCGTGTTGGAATGTTTCTTGCATTAACTGGTTATCGACTTAAAGGTGCTGATGTATTTTATTTTGGTTTAGCTACCCATTATGTATGTCTATTTTCATAAAGATACAACAAAATAGTTGTTTTAGAATCAAAGAATATCGCTGAAGTTAAAAAATGAATTAAAAAAATTGCCAAAACCTGAATGTGACGAACAAGAGATTGATAAAATTTTTCGTAAACTTACACGGAAAAATGTTGAATTTTCTTCACAATCAAATATTGAAACTAGTAATACTACATTTAATGGTAAATCAGTTGAAAATATTGTTGAAAAGCTTCAATCTAAAAGTGATCAATTTTCTAAGAAGCTTATGAAAATGGTAAGCATTTTTAACTTATATTGATAATAAATAGTATCTTTTTTAGAGTCCAACGTCTTTAAAAGTTACTTATCAACAACTCATGAATGGAAGTGTTAACAATTTTTCAAGCATTTTTACTATGGAACATCTAATGACATATCAGTATATCTGTTTTTGGGTTCTGAATATATTTTTTCTTTGAATCTTTCAGTAATAAATACACATTTCTTTTTGGATTTGAAATTTCACCAGTTTTAATTGAAATACCATTTGGCAGGCATATTAGTATTTTTAATAACATTACCAAAAAAACAACAATGTTTGCAAAAATCGCATAATAATTTTTTTACTACTAATATTACGATTAATAAAATCCATTTTTTATTAAAGCCTTTTTCAATAATTAATTTTTAACTTTTTTTGCACATTTAATTTTTGTTAAACAACGACGGGATTCGAACTTTGTTCATGCGACACGCAACGCATGCGCTTTCTCCCACTCGACTAACCGTGTCACAGGAAATGGCCATATTTTTTGTTCCGCGGCCATTTTTTGAAGGTCTCGTTTTAAAAGCTCCAGAATTTCAACAGTAATTTTTAAAAAAAAATCTGAATGTGCCATTAGATTATTCATTTCCTGAATTTTCGAATGAATATAAAATTATTAAAAAAAGTGAACAAAATTTTTACGACGCCGGTACCTAATCATAATAATAAAGAATAATAATTTTTAGATTTACCTTTGTCCAAAGAAGTAATTTTATCATATAAAAAAATGAAAACACTATATCAAAAAATTAAAGAAAATGAAAATGATGAAAAAAAATGGATGAATGCATTAATTGAAGCTGAAGATGATGAAATAGTTGAACACAATGTTGAATATCGTCTTAGCGAAGATTTGACAAACAAAAATTTATGGAAAATGTACATTCAGTTTTGGAAACAGCGTGATACAAAAGTAAGGATCTAAAAGAGATGGGCCATGATTTATGCATCAAATATTCAAATACCACTTTGTTGGAGGGATCAGGGGGATGAACGGGGCACAACAGAGGGAGGGGGGCAGAAATGACCTACATTTTTGGAATCCCCGTGGTCAAAAATCTATAAACCCGAATAATACATGTAAAATCTTTTTTAATTACTAATTTTTGGTATATTACTGTAAAATATTTACTTTACTTTATTTCAGCTAACCCACATCAAAGACATTTAAAAAATTTTAATTTTTTTGCAAAAAATAAAACTGATTCGCGAATCGCGATTCTTATTGGTTTTTTTAGGAATAACCAGGTGCATCACTGAATCAAACCATATAAACTGTTTACTGCAATACGAGCTTTTAGTAATTCATTTAAAGCTTCTAATGCGTCAAAAATATAAAACAGGATGATCACAGCATTTTCAGACGTGGAAAATCGCTGGCAAATTGGCATGTGTTGAGTTTAGAGATCACTGCTATTAGGGCAGGCTCATGGGGGGGGGGGGTGGCATAACATTTGCAAATTAAACTTTGACATTCGGTGAAGCAATGCCGAAAAAGTGGTATCAAGTTCCCGAGTCTGAAAATATGTCGATCGCCCTGTATATTTTTTGAAAGATGTTATTTTTTTAGAAACTTTTGCATACATATTCAAAATATTGTCGATTTTGGTTAGACGATTCAGAAATGAAAGAAGAATATCGAAAAGCTGCAGAAAAATATGGTCCAATTAAAGTTCCATGGAAAAATCCATTTGAATTTGAACGGCATGATAAAAATAAAGGCGAATTTATAATAAGAGAAAAAACATTGTGTCGAGGAATAATGCATTCCAAAACGTGCGTATTCCAGCAATTTGCATTTAGAAATAGTTTTATTCAATATATTTTAACAAACTCAAATGCAAAAGTTCGACAAAGATTGTTTTTGTCATGCAAATATTTTTATCAAAAACTTCCAACTCCTATTTGTTATAAATTAACTATCAAAGCCAATTACACGATTAATTCACAACCTGGAAAATTATTTTTTAAACAATGTCTTGAGCTTGATAATTACTCATTCACTGATATATATTACAAAAATATGATTGTCTCTGACGTTCTAATTGTTGATTATTATCCTTATAGCAGAAAGTTGTTAAAATTTATTATTCCAAAATTGCATCGTTGTGGTGCAAAATATTTAGATATAACTTATCAGAGATTATCTTTTGATGATTTAAAATTTCTTATTGGTCATGGTAAAATTGTTTTTTTATCTCTCCGTTATGTCATAATCAGAGATAAATCACGGAAAGTTGTGCCCATTGAAACTATAATGAAATTAATTCCATTAATAAAAAGTATTAAGCAAGTTTTTTTTACTTCATACTTTTGGAATTTTTAACAAAAATATTTTTGAAAAGCTCAAAAATAATAATTACTTCAGAATCCGTGAACCCATTATCACACCAAATACTGCACATATATTATCAGAGCTGTCTTTTGAGAATAAACTTGAATCATTTTTCTTTGAACACATTTTGAATGAACTTGAACCCCACGATTTTGCTAATTATATAATTGTAATGTTTTATCTTTGCATTTTTTTGTGTAAAAAATTTGACGTTTTTAGAAAAATGCTTCGGAAACATCTGTGATAAATATATCAAGAAAATCATCCATGTACAACTACCATTTTGAAGAGATAGTGAAGAATGCCATAAACGAATTTTGGAGCGGAAACAAGAAGCCTAGCTTTTCAATATGGGCAGGGGCATCATCACGATAACGAAATGCAATAAATTAATTAATTTCATCAATTAGTCGTTGAGTGGCAACTATTGTTTTTTTCATAACATAAGTTATGAAAAAACATTGATACACTCATTGTTTACAATTTTTGCTTGTCATTAGTGACCCGAAAAAAAGAGTATTTGTATTTTATGAAATAAACACCATTTTGAAGAAAGCTAAAGCAAGTTAAAATGAAATAATAATTAGAAACAGGTTAAAAATATTAATCTGAATTCTGAATAATTAAAAATGTTACTAGTTTTTTTTTGAGAAAAGCAATAACATTTTTGCAATGAATTCACCCCCGTCAAACGTATGCAGTTTTCAAACCTTTTTCATATTAGTGTTGGCTTAATAAAATTATTTTCTTTTTGAAACAATGAAGTTAAAATAAATGTCTTACTATAAAAAACTGCTGGTATATTTTTAGTCCTTGTTATATTTATTTTCGTATTTCTTCTTTTCCTTTTTTCAGTCAATCGTTAAAGTACATAGTAGTAGTTATGAATTAAAATTTTTGCTAACAATAAAAATGAAAAATCTTTTCTGTCATAGGTTTTGGCCTTTTTTATCAGCTAACACCCCCTTTTGATTCAACGTTGCAGCACTGGTTTCAAAAGTCCACTTCAAAAACTGATAGCAATAAAACAATGTATCAGGGCTGGATGAAAATTTCGCGAAAAAAATTACTAAGCAGTGGCTTATCAAATTTTCGTTCAGCCCTGCAATGTATCCCCGAAAACCGCTTGAAAAATTTATAGTCAAACACTTTTATTTAATTCAATTTTGTTACAGTTCTAAATTGCTATGACGACAGCGTCGGTGTTCCTTGGTTGAAAATGCAATAAATCAACAATTTTGTTTTCATAAAACTGTTATATATTATATTCTACTACAGCATGCTAAATATTCTTCTCAACAGTTTTATAAATTATATTTTTGTTGCAAATATTTCTCTAGTTTTTATCCAAAAATAAAAATTATACTATGTTTTTTTATCAATGTCGTGAAAGCTGTGTTAAATATTCGATATCAAAATAATGTAATAAACATTCATATTGATGAAATAGATGCACTGAATTTTATATTTTATATTTTTATTCAATTTGTTGTTTGTTCCCCAAAATGTAAAAAGACTTTTTTACAAAAATTTACACAGCAAGAAAAAAACAACAATGACCCTTCATAAATGGATATAAGCAAATGGTAATAACTGAAAAAGTCATCAATATGTCATCGATTCATTGATCATCTCCATCAAGGCCGTAGCCAGAAAAAAATTTCAGGGGGTGCACCACCATTTTTGGGGGGGCACCCCTTTGATCTTTTGCCGCCGCCAACACGAAGCGGCAAAACATCAAAGGAAATTTATCAATTTCGGGGGAGCACGTGCCCCCCTGCCCCCCCCCCTGTCTACGGGCTTAATCTCCATTATCTCTAAACAGGAGACTTCTAAAATTTCACTAAATCTTTTTTGCATATTTCACAGTAGGAAGAAGTTATAATAAAATTATCATGCGTTTACTCCATTTTTTGATGACAAATGCTTGTGATACATCTTTGGATTTTCTTACATCAACAACGTTTTTAAATTCTTTTATAATTTATATTTTAATACAAAAGCTTGAAAACTAATATTTATTACTCTTTCATTCATCATAAAAAAACTTTCGTCTATCAAATTTTCTGAATGAATGGTACCATAATTGCTTTAAAAAGGCACGCATTGTAAATGGCATTATACATCACATTTTAAAAGCATTTTAACTTATTTAACAAAACATTTTTATGTAGCTTTAAAATTAATAATTTTGTTATATAAAAAATATAAAGAATTTATTTTGTGACTAAAAAATTGCACTTTCAAATATTATTTCAAATTTTTAAAACAATGTTTTCAACAGATTTTTTGCCATGGATAATATTGTTTAACGATGTTATCACTCTTATTGCTTCAAGCATTGCATTTATTTTAGCTTTTATTCTTTCAATCATTAACTGCTCAAACAGAATTACTGTAACATTTTCTCCAACAATGACCGTATATTTTGTTTATGTT
>JAQIXH010000993.1:0-10189 GCA_034700145.1 Panagrolaimus detritophagus | reverse complement strand
TTCGACCTTGCAATACCAGCAAGATCAATACGTTTTGAAATACGATTTGTAAGGGATAAAGGCATTCCATTCTCTGATACAGGTTCAGTTCTCCAACAATGAAATGATTGTGAACATGGCTTTCCAAGAATTTCTGTATCTGTATCTGTTTCATCATTTTCAATCTGTTGACATAAAACTAATGTTGTGGAAGAGAAAAGACATGAAATAAATATAATTGCAATTATAATTCTCCATATTAAATTTTTATTCATCTTTTTTTGTGTGCCCTGTAATAACAAAAATTAACAATGAGAGATATACAAGAGTAAAACATAAAAACGTTTAACTGTCGTAAAAATAAAAACGAAATTGCTGCAGAGAAATATATTCAATTTTTAAGTATCTCTCTTTAAACAAGTTAAAACAATAAATTTTTATTGCCAAAGTATTTTGGATTTTTTTGCAAAAATACATAAATGCTCAAAAAACTTTTTAAATGTTTGCCATTTAAAAAAGGATAAACGAAAAAGAGGGATTTCATTAATCTGACTATTAAAAATAAAAACGGATAATAAAAAGATAAGATTTTTTGAATTTTAAGAAAAAATCATTTAAAAATGTCAATATTTGTGGTGGGGAATAATAGCTGTTCCACATATATTTCATCACATCACTTCCATAAACATATAAAGACGTGAAATACATATTTTCATACATAGAGCAACAATGAAAAAGAAGGGATAAAATATATCCATGAAATGGCCCTTGGAAACAACAACAAAAGAAAAATGAGCCTTTCTCGTGGGGGTGAATGAAAAAAAAAACATTGTTGGATATTTTTCAACTAAAGAAAATTCCATTATTATTTCTCTTTTCAAATTTCTCTTTACCGGAAATATGGAAAAAATAGAGAAGCGGTTATTATCAGGTTTTTTACAAACTTACTTTTTTTTATTGAACAATGACGTTTATCCGCTTACATATAAAATCTTGAGCTATTAAAAATTTGACTCTGCCATTTTTTGTTTTAACACCCCAAAAATAGAGTGAATAAAAAGCAAAAGAAAAAGAAGTTGTAAATCCACCAACGCTGCATATTTTATTGCTCAAATTGCAAAAAATAGGAAAAGAAAGGCATAATTTACGATTCTGTTATTTCCGGGTGAATTCTAAGAAGTTGTATTTTAAGGGATTTTATTAATATATTTTTTACAACTAAAAGAAATAACGACTTTAATTAATTGTACTTTCATGGAAATTTTTCGGAAGCTTAAAATATCCAAATTCTTAGACAGGCAATTTTTGAGGAAATAAAATTACTTCCATGTGAAAAAATAGAATATTTTCTTTTGTTCAACAAAAATATTTTCTCACAGCTTCGTAGCCATATAACCCATAAAATTTTGTTTTGATTTTTAGTTTTAGTTTGCGGCAAAGGAAAATAGAAAATCATTAAACATTTGAACAAGCAAAACAGTTTTTGATAGTAATTCGAACAAAAACGATACCGAAGTTTTTCGGTTACTATCATTGCGATAGTATTACCAAAAAATAAAAATAAAATTCGATTGTTACTATCACAATGATAATAACATAAAAAAACGATAACAAAAAATTATCAGCGCAATAGAAATGATAGTAATAATAAAAAACGATATGTTACATGCTAAAGAAAACTCGGATGGTACTTTTCTCGTATTCGCCCTCCTCAAAAAATTCAAACACTACCGCTCATTCAACCCACCCGCTCATCCTTTTGAATTCTCAACGTTAGCTCATTGATTTTATGCAAATTTCGGAATGAATTTTTTGAGGGGGTCAAAAACGAGAAAAGTGCGAACTCGGATTAACGAAAAAAATAACTATCTTATTTTTGGATTTTTAAAATATTTTTGTCTGTCAAGGATTATGCCTATATTCTTGGATAATTGTTTTAAGTTTAGCAGAATGACGGAAAACAAGTTCTTAATTTGGTTCTAAAGTTGAGCAGAAAAGAGTGTGATCATAAAAGAACGTATACAGATATATTCCATGGAGATGAAAGGGATTAAGTGAAACTAAGGCGTGAGAAAAAACGAAACAAAAAAACAACTTCAAGAACACGACTTAGGAATAAACTTATAGCATCATGGAATTCATTACACTTCAAACATACTCCTACGAAAAGCATTTGTCCTAATTTTTAAAAGCAAGTAAAAGCTGAAACTAATTTGAACTCTCAAAGCTTAAAATCAAATTAATTTTTTAAGAGCGTAAAAACTTATCGAAATTTAAATCTTCGCTTAAAATCTAAAGCATAAGTGCTAGATTTCTTACAAAGATATATTTGTAATTAGTTATTTTTTTTTCCTTAACCAAATTTTAAAACACTTCCCACATTTTTTTCCCTAAAAAGTGGCAATAAAAAAGTTACGTCATTGAAAAAAAAAGGAACAATAAAACTCCCAAAAGAAAAATGCATTTCTGGAAAAAATTTTGCAATAAAATTTGTTTGTTGCAACTTTAAACACGTGCAAAAAAATGATGGCGTTCTTACTTTAAATAAAATTAAAAAACTTTTTGATAAATGAATAAAAATTTGGAAGAAAAAGCGAGTGTGAAGTTATTTCCTTGTTTTTTTTGTTACTTTCTTTTTTTGGTGTCGTCAGAAAAAAGAGGCTTCGGTGTTTTTCCCAAAAAAAGTTTTGGCAAATTTGTTAATCCTTGTTTTTAAGGAGAAATGCCAATTTTCATTTGGGCTTTAAAAAATTCAGTCCAGATGGGACTTTTGCTAAAATAGAAAGAAATGCTCGTTTCTATGTAAAAAATTATTTTTATGGATAACATCGTTTTTTGTTGATCTTTTTCTCAGCTCTAATAGTAACAAAAAAAACAACGACAACAAAATGTTTTGATTACTATCACTGTGATAGCAAATCTTTAAAACAATAAAAAAATATTTTGCTTACTATCACTGTGATAGGAACAGAAAATAAACATATTAAAATATGTTGCTTACTATCACTGTGATAGTAACAGAAAACAAATATATTGAAATATTTTGCTTATTATCACGATATTAAAATTAAAAGATTTCGTTTATCATTATGATAAGATATAGTATAATGCTCAAAAGCAAAACACAAAATTTTCGTCATTAAGCTTTTAAAAAGAAAAAACGAAACAAGAAAATAAAAAAAAACTGCAAAAAATGCTTTTAAAAAAGAAATCGTAGAGGTCCTTTTGAAATGCTCGATTGATTTTTTCTCACTTTAGTTTTTTCCATTTTCTGTTAAAACTTAAATCCCAGAGGTAATTAAAAAAGAAAGGGACTTTAATTCTATTTTTAAATTAAAAAAAGTGAAATGACAAATTTGGAAAAAAATCACATAAGCATTAACGGTAATAAAATATTTTTTCTAAATTACTGTTGTTCGAAGATGCAAAAAAACAAAATCTTACGTCATTTTTCTATTTTTAAAACACCGAAAACAAAAAACTATTGTGATATTTTTTAAAAAGTTGAAAAATTTTTTAATGTAAAAAAAGAGTTTGTCAACAACAAAACAAATCCGTTTTATTGAAAGTTTTGGTTTAAAAAATGAAAAAATAGTTAAAAATTCATCATATAATATAATATGATTCATATTATGTCAAATGCAGCTTTCTTTCGATATTTACAAATAAATATCATTATACCCCCACATGCATGAACACGCTATAATAAAATGATTAATAATGATAATAAAAAAATAGAAACATATTTTGGCATTTGCATCTTTATTCAAAAAAAACGAAGGAGTTAATGGAGAAAAAAATTACAAACAGAAAAAATAGTGTCAAAAAGTAGCCGTGAGAAAAGCTGTCTCAATAAGGAAATTTATTGGAATTAAGAAAAAAGTTTAAGCAAAAAATAGCATTAATTAAAAAATTGTGAAAAAAAAATGTAGCTTGGAAAACGAACATTTTTGATGTCATTTTTAAAAAATCTAGAGAAAAACGCTTTTGAATGGTTTAATTAAGAAAAACGTAAGAATAGTGTAATAAATTTACTAAAAAAGTTTATATAAGAAAGGATCCTCTTTCAACATCAAAAATAAGTAAAAAAAAACTTTTATTAACACTCTCTGTTCTCCATTAAATAAAATTAGCTGAACATGAAAATAACTGCCATTAATTTATTCATCAATTCTTAACAAATGGAAACTGAAAAGAAAAAGTAATAATTTTTATTATAAAATTTTTATTTCATTAATAAATTTTTTCTCACATCTCTGAAAAGTATAAAAAAAACTAACCCATGAATCAAAAAGTACATATTTAAGACTGGAGCCAAATTGTGACATCAAATTGGAGGAGGCATCAACTTCATCATTGCCTTCTTTTGTTTTGGATGATGCTGTTGTTGTTGTTATTGTGGAGGGGGATGTTGGGATACGAGTCTCACACCACTAAAATTAAATATTCGTATATTTTTTGACAGATTTGTTGCGTGTTCAAAATTTTTTCAAGTCATTCATCAAAAAAGAGTATGTACATTTTTGGAGTCAAAAGTTTATAAAAAAAAGTTTAGTTGAATTTAAACTTTGTAAAACAGAATTTTTAATTAAACTTTTTTTGCAAAAACTCGAAAATTAATTAATTAATTTTTAATGAATATGACTAATAACAAAGTCTATTCGAGCATAAACAAACATTTGTTTGTAAACTTTTTAAATGACGGATTTTTGGTTTAGCAATCAAATTAATTTAAATATTTCGTACTTTTTCGTGCTTTTTTATTAAACTTTCATTTTTCAGATATTTAGCATATACGAATTCTCACATTTTTTTAAAATTTGTTTCGAACAGTTAAATTTATTGGGCCCAGTTTTATTGGTTTTGACAATTTCTCCATTGGTTATTATAAGATTTTAGAAAAGAAAACACTATTTTAGCTTAAACTTTCAATAAAAGATTTTGCACATTTTTTTAAAAAATATTTGAAAAATTCAAAAAAGCAATTTGCTGTTGGTTTTACATTGTTTCAAAAAAAGCAATCGTTGAAAAATTCAATAAAAGCATTTTTTTCAACTACGAAAGTAACAACTGATAACAAAAATCAATAAACATTTAGACAAAAAAGTCCCTTTTTAGAACTCAACATTTTAAAAGAATTTTTTAAATCTCCAAAAGCATTCTTATTTTCAATTTGAGTTGTAGTGATATTAAAAACTTACTTTTTCAATATTTGGTTTAGCTTGATATTGTTTTGATCGATCAGCTAATTGTTCCAAAGGACATGGATCAGAGCAGCCAACAATTTCTGATGTTACATCTTCCATATCTTCATCAAGTGGAAAATAATAAAATTTAACATAAAATTTTCCATTTGAACGTTGCCAAAGTTCTAGTAGATTACAATAAATGTAATATTGATCGTTGTAAAAGGCTTCAGAATCGAAATACAGAAGGCGAAAAAGTTTTTTTTAATATTTCTTTTTAGATGATTGAAGCCTTCTGAAGCCTTTTACAACGATCAATTTTACATTCATTGTAATCTACACGTCGAGACGAACCGAATGATACCAAATTTGAAGCATTTGAAAAAAATTTTTATCTTGGATTCTGAATCCTGGGCTCCAGAATCCATATTTTTCTTAGTCCCTGCAAAAATAGCTTCTAGTACCCCTTAGCTAATTTTTAGCAGCAACAGCTTATTTTTAAAGTGTTTTGCGGCTTCAGAATGTAGGTTTAAAGATTTAATATGGGAAAAAGTGTTCGCGGACTCAAGCGAAGTTTTTTCCAATTGTACAATTTATAAGGGAGTCGACGCACCGTGCGTCGTTGTATCTTTTAATTTGAAAAAAATTGTCTTATAAATTCTTGCTATTATTACTTTTTTCGTTTCTCAAAAATTTTTTGTGTTCTTTTTATCCCTGCTAAATTTTCTAAAGTTTGATAGAAACACAGAAGTTTTTAACAAAAAATTAAAAAAACATCGCAAAAATAATGGCTTTTTCTGCTTCTGTTCAGCTTCATTTTAATGGACCATTTCGTCGTCAAAATTGGTCACTTCCAGATTCAATTATTTATCATCCCATTACAAAAAATCCATCAAATTCAAAAGCCTGGCAAAAATTGATTAAAACAATTAAACATTTTTTCTACAAAAATTCAATCTTTGTTATTGATGAATTATTTTTGCAGTCAATGAAAAATGGAAAGCAGTTTTAAAAAAAGTTGAAAACGGTTCAACAAAAAGGCTCAAAAATTTAATCAATTTTTCAGCTATCTTATGCAAAATTTGTGGTGGATTTTTTAAAACATACTATGTAAAATCAGGATACCCTTCAAATCTTGTTTCATCAATAATTCCATATTTTCATCGGTGTGATATAAAAAGGACAAAAATATGTAACCAAAAAATCACTTATGATCAACTCAAATTTATTTCCTCCAAATCTGAAATCGTTTCTTTATACAATTGTGTAGTAAAAAATAAGAATGATGAAATTGTTCCATTCGAAAAAATTGTTAAAGCTCTTCCAAAAGTTGAACAAACTGGATTGTACGTTAATTCTGAATAATTTTTTTAAATTGTGAAATACAAATTTTGAATATTTTATAACCTTATTTCTTCAAGCACAAATACAGTCAAAGAACTTTGAAAAAAAAGGATGTAGAATGAATTATTTCGACAATCAAGACGTATTCGTCCAGTGTTGCTGAGTCTCTGCTTCTGAAGACCTTATTTGGAAGTTACATATGCATGTTGTAAATATATTTATTTTTTAATTTATTTAAGAAAGATATTTTTTAACAAAAAGTTCCCATTAACAAAATACTTTTCAAGTTTTGGGGTTCTTTATCAGAAGTCAGAGTAACAAAAAAGATAAAAGGTCGATCAGCGATGAAATATTTTGGTTCAAGGTAACAACATAGCTGAAAAGAAAAAGAAACCGCAGCATAACCAAATGTTCCATATTTATCAACCTATCAAAAAATGATATTATAATTGTGTTAAAAAAATAATTATAAAAGTTTACGAACTTTTATTCCAGCTTTATGAATGGCTTTACTGATAAAAACTTTGTCATCCTCAAACATTTCATTAATGCCATAAGCATCTTGTTGACTTTTAAAAGCATTTTTTAAACCCATTTTTTGCAATATTTCTTCCAAATCAATATCACTTTCGATATGGAATGCCGGAATTGTTGCAATTACTTTCCCAACATTTTGCCTGTAAAAAAATTAATTACAGCTTGACTTAAACGGCCCTCACCAAAAAACATTCCAGTCCACAAAAATTTTTAGTTTTACCCTACTGTACAACATTAAAATTTGAATAATTTTAAAAATTTGAATATTGTACAGTGGGGTAAAACTAAAAAATTTTATGGATTAGAATGATTTTCAGCGGATTGGAATGTTTTTTAGCGAGGGTCGACTTATGATAAACCAAAAACATACGTTTTAATACATTTTTGAATAAATGTATAATCTAATTTATCGATAAGATCTTTCAAATCCACATTTTTATTTGGTAACAAAATGTGAAACCAAGATTGATAAGTTTTAAAAGGGATTCCAAGGCATTGCCAATCTTCCCCTTCTGTCAAATTCCATCCTTTCATGTGCGCATCTTTTGTAATCATTTCAATTTCACGAATATTACCATTTTTTGAGTAAAAGTTTTGTAACTTTGGATCATCAAATTCTTCCTTCCAAAATCCTTGAAAACATAATGCATTAATCAAAAATAAAACTGTCAAAGGATTGATGTCATCTTCATCAACAATTTTACTAATATGACCTTCAGTTTTTTCTTTTACAAATTTATTCATTTTCTAAAATTTAGCATTTGTGCCTTTGAAAAAAAATGCACTACAGTAAACTTACATCAACTGCTTCAACTTTATTATCAAAATCAATGGATTCAAATTCACTATCAAATTTTTCATCCATAATTTTTTTCCATTTTGATGAAAGTATTTTTTTGTTTGAAACAAAAAGTCGATTTGATAATAATAATTTATAACAGACTTGCCGATCTTTAATAAATTCTTCTTTCCAATTTAAGCCATCATCAACTGTTTTGCAGTAATAAATAAGATTTGAATAATATTCAATGATTTCATGGCAATTTTTTTCTATAATTATTGTAAATGAAAGTTTTATATTTTATAATAACAGCAATATTTATCATTAATTTTAAATGCTTTTGAGTTTTAAATATAATTGTTTCAACAAATTTTATTAAGATAGGAACTTAAATTCCTAGCAGTCATAAGCCTTCTCTAAAAAACATTCCAGTATACTGTAATTATTAGTTTTAGCCTACTGTACAACATTAAAATTTAAAAGTAGGGTAAAACTGCTAGAAATATTTGAATGTTTCTTGAGTTGGCGTTTTGTCACTCAAACCTCTCTCTCTTTCCTCTCTCTCTCTTTTTGATTTGTCATCGTTTTTTCTGTTGTCTCTTTTTTATGCGTCATTCTTAGCTGATAATTCTGGTTGCGTATCTTTGGGTCGCTGTGCCGTTGAATAAATACTAATGAATTATCCCCAGTACTTTATTAACACATAACAAAAAGCAATTTTGTTATTGCAAAAACTAAAAATTTTATTAGACTGGAATGTTTCTTTTAGAGAGATCCGCAGTCATACTGTTGTAGCTAAAACTTTATTGAATAGAATTTGAGAAATAAAGCTTTGTAAATTGTTTAATGAAAATTTTTAACAATTGATTTCTTCAGCATTCAATCAGCAACAGAATTTTTTTACCAACTAATATTAAATAACAAAAAAAAATAAAACCTTGTCCAATAATTTCTGCAATTTCTTCAGCAGTTATCCCATCGCATCCAGCAAAAATCATAGCAAGAGAATTTAATAGAATTGAAGGTGCATAAATTGTTGGTTTATCAGGAGAATATAGCAAATTTAATAATTTTGCAGAGAATTTAATCTCTGATTTTAAACTCATTTTGTCTAAAAATCGTAATTATTAAATGCAAAAACACACGCAAGAGAAGAGAAGAAACAAAAAATTTTTAAATAAAACGAAAAATCAAAATCAAGAAGTGTTGTTTCAATTAATTGCAATTTTTATGACTCATTTAAGATAAAAAATAAAAGAAAAGTAATGAAAGAATGTTATTTGAAAATTGTTTGGAAAGGAAATAAAAAAAAGGTAAGAAGCGGTAAAGCGTAAACAACAAAATGGGTGTGGTTGAGTTTTATTTTTTTTATAGTTAACAACAGATCTTTCAAAATATTTGCACATGGTTGAATTTTCAGAAGATAAGAGAATTTAAGAAATTTATTTTTATAAGGCTATTTGAGTTCTTTTTTTCCTATAACCCAAAATGGAATTATCTAAAAAGAAAAAAATAATCTCACATGGATTATATTATTATTTTATTGCTGGATTGTATAACTGTTGCAAAAACATGATGATTATGAAAGTTGCGACAAGTTTTACAAATGTATTGATTTGGATGTTTTGTATATTCAAAACTTGGACATACGATATCCAAATTTTTATGGTTATTTTTCCGATCTACTTTCTTAACTTTTATATACTGATAGCCTTATATCCCTGAAATCAAAGAAGAATTATCTATCCAAAACATTTTGGACCCTAAACTCCAGCATTTTTTAGTTTTGTTATACAGTGTTGCTACCCATTGGGCCAAGTCATATGCCGCCATTAAGTACTGTAAAGTAATTACTTTTTGTATAATTTTTTATCGTTTTTGAAAAGTTTAAGATATACAGCCGTAAATTTTACAGTATGTCCAAGGGTGCAATATAAAAGCTTATTTCGTTTTTCAAAATTTAGACAAAAAATGTGAAAGGATACAAATTAAAATATAAATAAAAACATTTAATACTAAAAAATTAAAATTTTTAAGCAAAAAACCGATTCAAGGTTCCTTCTTGTATGCCACTATCCTTTTATTTTTTTTCTGTTTGCTTTTACTTCCAAAAAATCGTTTATAGTATTTTTGTCGTCTTTTAAGAAAAAAATGTAAAAAAACTTTTTATGAACAATAATAAAATAAAAAATTCAGATACAAAAAAAAAACAACAAGATTCATTTATGTTTGTCAAGAAGTGAAACCATTTTCTTCCATTTTTCTCCGCTAATTGTTTTAAAATAAATTTTAGGAATTTTATAATCATGACTTTCAGCTTCAATAATTTCATCAATAATTTCTTCAACACGATTTTTGTATC
>JAQIXH010000992.1:0-10190 GCA_034700145.1 Panagrolaimus detritophagus | reverse complement strand
AGCTAAATTTGGGTGAATCTGGAGGCTGGAGGCATTTTTTGCATTTTCGGTAAATTTACCATTCGACCGGTAAATTTGCCGGTAAATTTACCGACGATCAAATTTACCGGTAAATGAGCAACCCTAGACCCGACAGCGTTCAAATTGTTACAGTAAATAAATGTTTTTTAAATTTGCAAAAGTAGACACTTTGTACAAATTGTTTATACACATTTTTTGCAAAGATTGTTATAAAATTTTGTAATGAAATGGATTTGTTTATGTTAAATATAGCTCATCAGTACAGCAATCCATAAAATTATTTTAGAAACTAAATAAAGCCTTTTATCAGCGAAATTAAAGAATCTTTCAGTATATTGTATATATGCGAATTTGTTGTGTTTGGAGTAGTAAAATAAATATATTTTAATCCTTCTTACATTTACTTGAATGACATTTCCGTCGATTAATTTTTTTATTTTTTATTAAAACATTGGCTGTTTTGAGAGTTATGAAAAAAATAAGAGTTTGATAATGTTGCATTACGTGGAAAAGACACTTTGTACTATAATTTATGAATTCAAAGTTAAAATAGAAATTTAAAATTTTGTCTCTATCCTAGTTGAAGTTGATTATGTTGATAATTTTTGTGCAATCTTCTTTATGAAAGTAATACGATTCAAAGGATGATATGCATTTTGAAGCTATATATTCAGTAACTTCTAAAAATCATTTTATTCACTCATACTTCAAACTATAAATAAAGAAACAAGTAAAAAATTAATGTTATGGTTCAAGAAATTCCGCAGCTTTAATTTGGCTTGCAAATCGTTTGGATTAATTTTTAACACAAACATTTGGCAAAGTTCAATTCAATATCGGATATGACTTAATTATGATTTTCTTATTTTTAAAGGGGGAATAAAAACAGTTTCCTCAAAAAAATTAAATCATATCCGATCGTGAGTTGTAACTTTCGAACTGTTTTTGTTTCACATGAAAATCGGAGAATTTCTTGAGTCATCCTTCAAAATTACATTAAAACCAAAACGAAAAAAAGTCAAAGATTTGATACAAAATTCCATAAATTCCCAAAACTTTTACAACTATATATTTGTATTACAGTAACTTTTACATTCACTAAAAAGTTTGCTTTTAACTCTGTCCCAGACAAAAAATTATTCATAATTATAAAAATTTTTATAAAAACCGTAAGAAAAGTGACAAGAAAAATCAAACATGAAAAAAGAGAGTACAATAATTTACCATCTTTTATAAAATAAAGTTGATGAAAAAAAGAAGCTTACACAAGTCGAACATTAACAACTGAGCTTTTAAGACCAGCACTATCAATTGTAAGCCCTTCATCTTCTAGTTTATGAGGAGGGAAACCAGCAAAAAATGAGAATAAATTGAAAGCAAATGCAGGATCAGCAGCAACAACAAAAGTCCTCATATGATCAACAATTGTCATTGAAGGATTAAAGGTTCCAGTAATCCGATGTCCTTTGGGTAAACGAAATTGAATACGAGTTGTTGGTTCACCTTCAGCGAGATTAACAGATGCTTGTGCCCGAGTTTGCATTTGATCAGTTGTTGATGCAGCAGTATCAGTAATAAGCTGTTGATCAGTGTCCGTAAGATCAACAGTTGGTGGAACAACAGATCCCAAACGATTTCCTGTACCAGTAAAAGGTTTAAAAACATATTTGCCGGGTTTTTTAAAGCAATGAACATCTATTGGACGACCACCATATTTCTTAATAAATTCTGGAGGAGTTTCACGACGTTTAAGAGAATCCATGAAAGCAATATTTGCTGGATCAGAGTAGGATCGTAACGGACTATCATCAACTGTAAAGCCATCATCAAACATTTCAATTGTAACACGAACCTAAAAAATTTACACTTCATATTGAAAAAGCCTACATATTAAACTTACTGCAGCTCCACCATGTGAAGGACCGCCAGCATTAGGATTTAACCGAGTATTAAACATTCCATGATTACCTTCTTCATCACTAGAACCATTATTTGCAGGACCACGAGGACCTAATACTTGTTGACCACTATGTTCACTTCCACCAACATAAAATTCTTGTGGTGGTGGACGGGGAGGTTGACGTTCATCATCACCGATTTCATCACCATCTGAACCTTCCAAATTTGGTCGATTATCATCGTCGTCGTTGTTTAATGTATGAATTTTCATGATTAAATTGCTTAAAGCTTTCTAAAAATAAAGGTATGAAGATTTTTGGCAAAAAAAATTACAAAATATAATTCAAATTTTTAAAAAACGCAAAAAAGATGACAGAAATTTTTTCGAGAAAAAAATAGAAACGCAAGGACGAGTAAAGGCTTATACTGAAACGTACGCAATGTACGCAATGTACGCACGTACGCAATGGCCTTGGCAATGACGGTTTTTTTGCCAAACGTACGCACTTTCTTTTATTGAATATTTTTTTACTAACTTTATTTTATTTTATTAAATTCAAATTAAATAAATTCGTTTATTTATCTTTTTATCATCCTTTATCATTTTATCAGCCAGAAAAAGTTAGAACTGCTTTTACAATTATTTAACACGTTTTGCTTGCCTTGGTAAAAGGAATAATCAGATATATGATTTACTAAATCGTTGTTTAATAATTTAAAAAATAAAAGTCTGTATTTAAAAATAATATTCTATTATCAGATCGGTTATTACATTAGGTTATTGAGATGGGCTAACAATTTGTAAAATGTTATTAAAATCTCGTGTATAATTTTTATTAACGGATAAAGTTTAAGATGTATGTTTTAGAATGTCCCAAAAATATTTTCATGTCAATGCTTCGTTATCAAATGATGATAATAAACAATTTTGTAACATCAATTTAAATCAAAATCGTAAATGTACGGATATTTCTGGTGAAATGGTTCAATCTATAAGCATACCATCAAAACTTCATAAACGATATAATGGTAAAGAAGCCGCTGCAGTCCTCCAAAAACAAAGACCTAATTAAGTTAAAAATAAATGAAAGGCAGAAGTCTGCGAAGCTATATTAATTCTTAAGCATTAAATATACACTTTTGTCGGGCTGTAGCATTAATGGAAGTTTCTTCAGTAAACGATGAAAGTGAAGGACAAATAAAGTCAAAAGATGAAACAAAGCCATCACTGGGAACGTTAAAATCTACAAATTCATTATCTCCGAATGAACAATGTAACAAAGAAGGAAAAAAGCGTTGGAAATGGTGTTCCAGGAGTTCCAGTAGTAACACCATTTCTCTTCGTATTGCAGCTTACGAAAATCATGTTCATATGTCTAATTCAACTGTTAATAAAAGCTTCGATATGAAAAAAGAAAAATTAAATTTTACTGGAATATCTTCTGTTAAAGTAACTGCAAATATGACTAAAAAGTTGTTTACAAAATATAATTTGGTTTCAGAATTTATTTGAATTTGCGAGACAAGAAGAATCCAATAAACCTTCTCCAGAGTTACAGGATTTTAAAGCCTCTCAGCGATTATTCAATCCTGATGATTCCCATGCTGCTGAAAATGTTAAACGAGGTAAACAATTACGTGCATATGAATATGTTGCTTAATTATGCTAATTATTTATGATATTTTTATATTTTATTCCAACAGAACAATCCCCTTTTCAGATATTTTTATTCCAACAAAACAATCCCTAAAACCTGAATTGGTTCCAGAAGATTTAAATTTATCAAAAATTATTTATGGTCTCGAACATGTACATTTAGCTGAAAGTAAATCATACTGTAGTGGAACGGGTAACAAAACAATTCCACATATTTTACTCATTCAATATATTAAACAATAAAGTTTCAGAAGTTGAAAATGCAAATAGTCTTCAATCTGATGATTTATTGATGGAAAGAAATGAAAGCTCTTTGGAATCACCTGATTCGTCTTCTGAAAGATTTTCCACCTTTCGTTCTTCTGAAGGAGAAATTGCTCGGCAAAGTTCACCAGATTATATTTTGGATTCGGAGATTTATTTGCAAGAAGCAGTACAAGATGCTTCTCTTATTAGTGATTCTGGAGTTCTTCCAACTCAAGAAGTTGTTGAAGACTCATCTGAAATTATTGCAATTGAACCAAACAAAAAAAGAAAGAGCTTTTTTTGAAAATTGGATTATGCGACACCGACATCATTAAAGGCTTCGAAATAGCACCAACAACATTTCCTTCAGCTTTATCTCCAAATTTAACAGAAAAAGAAAGAGAGGCGATGGTTTTAGCAGCCAAAAATATGGAAGTATTAGATTCATCTTCAAAAGGAACCTTTGTTGTTATGACTGCAGCAAAACCTATTACAGTAATCATTACAACGTTAAAAATTCAATGCTCGTGTAATTATAAAGTCAAACATTTGTTAATTTGCGAACACCTTCTTGCTGTTAATTTTAAACATCCAGAATTAAAAATTCTTCATAAATTGGAATCAGAAATTGAAAATGAATCGATGACAGAAAAGCATGAACGTGCAACTGCTAAAAATAGCGGTGCAAAACCTGGAACTTCTCGACGTCGTGGTGCCCTTTCTTCACGAAATAAGAAAGCGGTTATTACTGAAATTCGAGATTGTGAATCTCGGAGCAATAATAATTCCGTTGATGTTTTGCATCGTATTGGTGCACCATCTTCGCAGCCTATGATTGCACCCATTACATCTTACAACAGTCAAAAACAATTGGAAACCCGACCAAATGCTGTACCACCAAGACCTGCAACATTTCATCAACCAACTGCGAATGCTTTGAGGTACGGTAGCCAAACTAATAATATAAATATGCAAAAATATTATTTAGAAATTTTAAATCTGCATATGGAATTACTGAAAATGAACTTTGGTTCAATGCTAATGCATTTTATTTAAAATATTCTGCAAAAGTTAGAGATGCATATAATCGTCAATGTTGTCAATGTCGTATGGATATTTCAAAATCACAAAAAATTTTATTCACCCATCTTGAACAGTACGAATATGTCATGAAATCTAATAATCAAGTTCGTGTATCGTATGGTGAACGTATTTGCTGCGCGAAGTATGACTGCTTTATCAGCAGATACCCATATGCAGATCCAACATGTATTAATGCATCTGAGATTAATGAAGATGAAGCAAGTGATATTTTAAGTGCAATTTTTGCACCATAAGTTTTATTTTAATCTTTTTTCTTGTATTTTACACGGTATGTTGATGCTGAAAATACTTTAATTCTTTCTTTAAATTTGTTAAATGTCTGTCATTCAGTCACTTTCATTTTGAAAAGCTCCAAATTTACCTCTTTTTATATTCTCTTACATTGTTTTTTTTAATATTTATCTTTAAAATAATTATCTGTCTCCTTGTCTAAAAAGTTTAATATTTTTTATTAAAACTACTTTCATTGTTTTGTTCTCATTTTTTTTATTGTTTTTTCCGATAATGTACAAAAGGACAATGATTTTAAAGAAATTTTAATTTCTTTAAAATCATCATCCCCCTCCCCGCCAAAAAAAACTTTAAATATCTTTTTATCAACAAAAAAACCATAAAAAAATGGGGAGGGTCTACCGTATGGAGAACCTTTGGCGATAGGACGGTAGCTTTAACACTAATTCTCCGAGTTCTTTTGTTCAGGATAAATATTAAAAATAAGCAAATAAAACTTGATTATTGAATCTCATATGCATATACCAGTTACATATAAAACGATGACAATTATTATTAAATTATCTCATTCAAAATCAGCTACAAGAATTGCAAAAGCATGATTTATCCATTTTTTCATCAAAATTCGTATAAACCTTAACAACAATTTGCGATGATTGAATGCAGTGCATGCTCTAAAATCCTTTTTTTTTAACTAACTGATAAAAAACACATGCTTTTTTAACGGGTAAAAAGATCAACGTTTGTTATCTTTTTCCTTAGGTATTTCACAACATTCACTTTTTTGATATTTATTTATCAAAAACATAGAAAATCAAACTTTCTTTTTTTTTGACTATTTAATTTTAAAGGATGATAAAAAGATAAATAAACGAATTTATTTAATTTGAATTTAATAAAATAAAATAAAATTAGTAAAAAAATATTCAATAAAAGAAAGTGCGTACGTTTGGCAAAAAAACCGTCATTGCCAAGGCCATTGCGTACGTGCGTACATTGCGTACGTTGCGTACGTTTCAGTATAAGCCATTCGTTAGTGTTCTTTCAGCGGAAAATTGTTTTACACAGAGAAAAGTTTAACAGTTTTAATAAATTTGAAACTGCGCTTTGGCATTGAACATTAAGCTTAAAATGGAGTATTTGTAAGAAACAGGGGAGACATTTTCTTGTCACATTAATAAAATATATAATGCAAACACAAGTAAATTTTGGCAAAAAAGGAAAATGATACTATAAATAAAAATAATATAAGATGAGAGAGAGAGTTTTATAATTGCAAACTGGTTGCGGAGATTTTTGCTGCTATGACTTTTCTGCTTCTATCGAGCTGCTTATACAGTAGCGCTCATAAGTTTTCGTACACTTTTATTTTGTGTCATAACTTTCCTACAGTATTTTGAACTTTCATAACCCCTATACATATTTTAATCCTCTATCCATGGCCTATCTTTTGGCAACATTTGAGGCCCAAAAAGTATCAACACGAAAAAATTTTGGCGAAAATTCAAAAATTTGATGTTCAAAAGTTTTCGTACACCTTTTTTAAAAAATCGGTGTGACCTTATTCCTGCACCAAAAGGTGTTCTTTAATTTTAGAATTGTTCCTTAGATCCATTAGAAGTTTTTAGGAGCTTCTGGAGTCATAAAACTCATTTTCTGATTTTTCCTGATTTTTTGAAATTATGCATTTTCGCTGTTTTTGGTGTTTTTGCGTCATCTATAAATCGGTGACCCGGCGGTGCAGAGTGACACCAAATACATTTTTGGGTGTTCCTATACATTGTTAATAAGTATGCCAGTTTTCATATCTCCAACTTTAACACACACTTCAGGCCGATTAATTAAAAGTACACTGTTTTCGGTCATTTTAGGCCATTTTTTGCATTTTTTGTAATTTTTTGGCTTTTTCAACACTTCTTTAATTAAATGACCTGAAGTATGTGTTAAAGTTGGAGATATGAAAATTGGCATACTTATTAACAATGTATAGGACCATCCAAAAATGTATTTGGTGTCACTCTGCACCGCCGGGTCACCGATTTATAGATGACGCAAAAACACCAAAAACAGCGAAAATGCATAATTTCAAAAAATCAGGAAAAATCAGAAAATGAGTTTTATGACTCCAGAAGCTCCTAAAAACTTCTAATGGATCTAAGGAACAATTCTAAAATTAAAGAACACCTTTTGGTGCAGGAATAAGGCCACACCGATTTTTTAAAAAAGGTGTACGAAAACTTTTGAACATCAAATTTTTGAATTTTTGCCAAAATTTTTTCGTGTTGAGAGTTTTTGGGCCTGACATGTTACCAAAAAATAGCCCATGGATAGAGGATTAAAATATGTGTAGGGGATATGGGAGTAGAACCACTGTAGTTAAAGTTATGACATAAAAAGAAAGTGTACGAAAACTTATGAGCGCTACTGTATATGAAAAAATTTGACCTGGTTGTTCCCCAAGAGAATTTATTGGCTAAAAAATTATGAGAAAATTGATACGCATGAAATTTGTTGCAGAAGTTCCTGGCAATTACGAAAGGTTGTAATATTTTTATTTTAAATAAGAAAAATTTGTGGAAAATTGCCAAAATATGAAAAGTGCATAAACTTTTGAACAAACAAATGCCTGAATACAGATTTTAAAAAAAATATGTAAATTCGCTACTTAAGCATAAATTCCTTACGAAAATATGGGTTGAAATTTGGATCAAAATGAAATTTGGCCATTTTCAAGAGTGAATTTACACAATAAATTAAAGAAAGTTGCTTTAAAGTCGGTTGAGCTACGTTTGGTTTGCCTCAAATGAGTTTTACTGTATGTTACACTATATTTTCTTTTGTTCAATTGCAAGAACATCTTTTAATATTTCTTTTTGCTATAAAAACTGTTGCACCAATTATCTATAGCAATTATGTTTTTGTTTGTATTGTTTAATGAGAATTTATGCTTGAAGTTGAATGCAAAGATTTCATTAATACAAAAGACTTGAAATTTCTAAATGGAAATACAAATTATATTTTAAATAAATTGTATTTTTAAAATCAGCAAACAATCGAGACTATTAGCACAACAGAGCTTTTTAAAGCTATTAAAATAAGAAATTTTCACTTTTTACGGGATAAAATTTTATCAAAAAATTCGCGCAAGTAAATATGTACTTTTATATTTCGATAATTGTCAGAGCTTATAGAATATATAAAATAATATATTATTTATTAAGCTAAATGATGGAAATAAATATAAAAAATTCAACAAATGACAAAAGGTGCAGAGTTTTCACATTTATTGAATTAAAGCTGTAACAATATTTTCTGTAATTTTATTTATAATCTTTTAATTTTTTTAACATTTATGTACAGGATTGCTGTATTATGCTATAATTTTTTTAAAGTTTGTATTTTTTTATATAATTATTTAAAATAATTTTTCTTGCAAAATGAAATTTTCAAAAAGTCATTTTTAGGATACCTTTAAAGAGTCGACATTTTCAATAATAATCATACATGATAAAGAAATTCATTTTTAAAAAAAGGATACATTTTCTGTGCGTTAATTAAAATTTTTGGCAAAAAATTTTTTATAAATAATAAAAAAAATTAACAAAAACCAAATAAAAAAATAATTAATATTCATTGTTTATTTTGTTGGCAGATAAGTGACTCGATTTTTTCAACTTTTTCAGTGGGAAGTTCGCCAAAACGGATAAAAGGGATTTTATAATTATGATTTTCAGCTGCAATAATTTCATCAACAATCGCTTCAATACGAATTTTGTAGGCTTCAGAAATTGCACCATCTCGAAATTCAATATGGAATTTTGTATGTTTGTTTTTCTGAAAAAAAAAATTCTAAACGATTTTTTTAAAAAGCCGTTACCTTAAAACAAATATAAAATGTTTCAATATCAAATTTTTCAGGAATTTCCCATAAAAAAACGTCGGTAATTTTTGAAAAATGTGGAACTTTAAAAAGTTCTTTGACTGTATTTGAAGTGATGCTTGAAGAAATACATACGGTTATCACGGCTAAAATATTCAAAATTTTTGCTTTACAATTTAAAGAAAATATAGAAAAACGAACAGCAAAAAATCATTTACTTTTGGAAGAGCTTTAACAAGTTTTTCCAATGGTACGATTTCATCGTTCTTATTTTTTACTACACAATCGTATAAATAAACGTCTTCAACTTTGGAGAAAATAAATTTAAAATGATCATAAGTGATTTTTTGGTTAAATATTTGTGACGTTTTTATATCACACCGATAAAAATATGGAATTATTGATGAAACAAGGTCAGAAAATTGTGTATAACATGACATAAAAAATTTTTCAGTTAACCAGATTTTGCAAAGGACACTTTCAATGCTTTTAGTGAATCTGATTTCTTCACCATTCTTAACTCTTAAAAGAACAACTTCCCGTTTTTTATCATAATAATCACAGTATAATTGATCAACAACAAGCATGGCATTTTTGGCAAAAAAATATTTGCAGCTTTGAATCAATTTTTGCCAGGCTTTTGCAGATGAGGGATTTTTTGTAAATGAATAAATTATAGAATCAGGAATCGACCAATTTTGTTGGAGATATGGGAGTTTAAAATGAAGTGATTTTGTAGAAGCCATTAATCTGCAGTTGTAGATTCCAATTTACAAAAATTACAAGCTTTAATAAATATGGTACAAATAAATAAAGAATAAAAAAATTTTTAGCGGTTATTACTTTTTCCACTCAGCTCTGATAATGTGGTTTATGGGAAAAATATATTTGTCAATTATTGGTTTTTCTCAATTTTTTATTGGGTCATTTCTTGAAAGAAAACGTAATAAATCCAAGAAAGACAGAGTCAGTATAAATATTGATTTTCTTCTTCAAAATAGTAAGGATTAATTGAAATTTTCTCATGCTCAGGACTTACAGAGCATACTAGAATTGGGGGTGACTTTAGTCACCCCACAGACAGACAGACCTCAGATCAAAATTTCCCAAAAAAGGGGCAAAGGGGGGAGTACGTTGATTTTTGGAAATTTT
>JAQIXH010000991.1:0-10192 GCA_034700145.1 Panagrolaimus detritophagus | reverse complement strand
AAAAAGAAGCTGAAAGGCTTTTTTCTGTTTCTTTTTTTAACTCTTTTTTTCTCGCAACAGTCGAGTCAAATTTTTTTAAGTCTGCAATTTTTTAAACTTTGAATATTTAAGAAATATTTTTGCATTGTAATTTCAAGAAGACATGAAATCAATAGGAATATTTTCCAACTGATGTTCGAATAGATTTTAATGTAATTGAAAGCAGACATGGCGGTGATTGCTGCATTTAGAAAATGACATCATCAATGCGTTTTCAAGAAAAGTTGTAGCACTAAAAAGAAGCCAGCCATCTAAATTTAAAACTAATCATTTTTTTGATCTGTGTTTTCGTTGTAATTTTTATTTGTCTCTTTTTTTATTATTGTTGTTAGTTTTGAAGATAACGTTTTATAAATATAAAACAAAAAGTTGGAAAAAAAGTCGACATTTTTTTTTCTTTAATAAACGAATTATTTACTGTTTTATTATTTTTACTTATTTCTTTCAAAATGATAATGAGTTTGGTAATAATTGGAATTCTACATTTTTAAAAATTTTCTTCATTTAGAATGCCTAATTTTATATATCTAGAATAAATATTCCACAGCAAAACTTAAATTCCATTAAAAATTTAAAAAACTCCTACGATGTTTAACATGCATGGTTTTTTAATAGAGTTTTTGGTTTTATTGCTACTAATTGAAAGAAATAACCATCTCGACGTCGATAAAGCTTATAAACATAACAAGGAGCCATAAAAAAATTTTGTTTTTTATTAGCAGCATTTTTTTCATTTCTGTGAATGAATACCCTTCAAGGTTACCTGAAAAAATTTTGTTTATTTATTATTAGAATAATTGTAACAAAAATACCTCGTTGTTGGTTTTTTTTACTTTTCAGTTTGCCAAAGAAATCATGGGTCACATAGAAACAAACTCAATTATTGAAATATTTTTTAATAGCAAAATAGGTTGCTATTTTTCTTTGCCACTGCGGTGGAGTAAAATTCAGTCAATTTTCTTATTCCAGTTGGTTAAAAAGAAAAAGTTTAATCTTTTTTGTTGTTGTTTTTTTCAACCGTGAATTTTCTTTGTACATCTCGTTTTATTTTAATGTTTTAAAAAATATTTTTTATGTTTAGCTACGTGCACGGTATTTTTAAACTTCTCCAAATCAGGGATGAGAAATGCGGGCGGCCGGCCGGCCATCATTTTTAGGCCGCATTTCTCATCCCTGCTCCAAATGCGACAATTTTGGTACCAAAAAATGCAGAAGATTTTTATTAATAATAATTGATTAGAAAAAATATTAGTTTTTGTGCTGATAAAAAAGATAAATGACAAAGAAAAAATAAAAATACCGTAATTTTACAGCCGAATTTTATGGTAGTTCGAGGTAGAATTCGAAACTATGCCTATTAGACGCATAATTTTTTTCTGAATCAGATAAAATTAAAATTAAATGAGCGATAGTGGATGGTCAATATGTTATGCACGTAGCTATTTATGTTGTAATTTTGTTTTATTAATTCTAGCGTAAACTTTTTTTAAAGCAAACCCTTTTCAGCATCTGCAATAAAACTGTTGAATAATGAAATCCTCAAAATTTCTTGATGCTGTTTCTCGTAAATTAAATGATGGATTTGAATCACAAGATCCAGAATTATTTGATGTTACGTTTGATATTGAAGGAAAGGTGAATATTGTTTATCTTTTAAATGTTGTATATACTTTATTAAATATATTTTCAGAAATTATATGCTGATAAATATCGATTATCAATGATTTCTTCAACATTCAAATCTATGCTTTCAGATCGTTGGTCATGCAAAAATGAAGCAGTTCCAATTACAGATTACAAATTTGAAGATTTCAAAGAATTGCTTACTTTCATTTATTCTGGAGAATGTCGTCTTACAGATAAAAATATTTTTATTATTCTTGACATGGCAGAATTTTATCAAATTGAACATCTCAAAGAACTTTGTGATGAATATTTATCAAAAATGGAATTGAATTCAGCCAATGTTTTTCATATGATTGAATTATCAAGCAAATATTCTTTGATTTCAGTGAAATACCGAATTCATGATTTTGTTTGTCAAGATTTTTCTACTTTCGCTAAATCCGGTACTTTCATGAATGCTGATAAATCTCTTATCAAAGAGCTTGTTACAATGGAACCAAAAATTCATATAAAACCTGAAGAACTTTTTCAAGCTGTACGTTTTTTTTTACTTTTTACTACAGTCAGAGTAAGCAAGGCGGCACTATTGTTAAAAAATATGAAGCTTCTTCGGTAGCATAGTTAGATAAAGCTGGTCGCCTGATATCCTTTTTTAGGTATATGAATGGGCAGAAAATCAAGCAAATCTTAAGAAACAACTATTATCAAACAATGAAAATTTTAAAATGAATGACGCAATTACAAACGAAATGCAAGAATTTTTACCATTAATTGAATTTAAGAAAATGGAATCAAGTTTTTTACTAAAATTTGTTGGTAGGTTTTTAACATTGAATATTTTTGAATTTCCAAAATTTGTTTTAGTTCAGAGAGCTTTTCTTTTTACTTCTGAAGAATTTGCTGATATATCAGAATGTTCAAATTCTAATATCAGAGGTAATTTTTGTAAATTCTATTGCTTTCTGATATTACAACATAATACATTTTTAGTTAAAATTACGAATAATCTTGGCCAATCAATGTTTGGTGTTCTTTCAAAAGAAAATAATGATGCAATTGAAATTATTAAAACAATAAATCATTCTGAATCTTTATATTGTTCCCACTTGTATATTTATTGGGATCGAAAGCGCCAACTTCCTTCAACTCCAAGTTTTTTAAAGAAAAGATATGGTGTTTCATGGTATTTAATTTATGACAAAGATGGTTATATTTGTGCAAAACATTCCTTTTTTATTAATGATAATGATTATTTACTTGCTGAAATGTTTGCTGAAACAGATTTTGAATATTCACGAAAATGGAAAATTGAAATTGATTAACTCTTTTTTACATGTTTTATTTTTCAAAATGTTTTTTCTTTTTTTGTCAATTGTGTCTTGGAATTTTTATGCATTGCTGAATAAACAAATTTTTTTGAGAATTCCCTCCATTATTTTGCTTGATTAATTATTTCGTTAATTATTTTTGAAAATTAAATCCCAGCTTTAAATGTAAAATGTCACTTTTCGCTTTTTTTCTGAAATTTGCTCCTTATGAAGATTGAATAATTGTTTATTTTATGCCGATAAATCGTTCATAGTTTTCTAGAGAGAAGAAAAAAGAGCAATTTTTTTTTCTTCTTCGTTGAATATTTTTATGGAACTTTAAAAAGTTTTTATTTCTTTATTTTGTTTCTTTTCATATTTTAGTTTAAAGTTTTTTATAAAGATATTCTGTATAAATTACAATATAGTATGCTATAAAAGTGTACCGAAAAAGAAATCAAAATACTGATTCACCGATAAAATATAATAACTGTTTGTTTTAAAAAATAATTCTTAATAACGTTTTGCGTTTTTTACTTTTTTTACACATAAAATTGGTCATCTTTGAAAAAGAATCACTTTTTTTTGTTCTCACCCCTGAAAGGGAAAACAAGACATTTGAAACTATTTGTAATAAATCTTTTCTACTTCATTCGACTAAACACTGCCGCGGAAAGAGAGCAAAAATATATTTGTCGTATTAATACAACATTTGAAAAAATCAGCAGAAAACTGTTTTGTTTTTTTGGTGGAAAAAAACGACAAAAATTACGCAGCCTTTTTTTTTCATAGCCACCCTTTTCCATTTGCAAAGATGTGTCCCAAATCTATTAAAAGGAATCTTTGACATAAAGCGGCATATTTTGGTGGAAGAAAAAAATTTGTAGAAGAGTGCTGTTCCTTTTTCTTCATTTTGAATATTTTTTTGCAAACAAATTTAAGATATCAAAATTTGTTGTTAAAAATACACTTTTATAAATTAGGCGTTTGTGCATTTATTCATTAGCTGTAAAACTCTCATCAAAGAAATACATCCATGCAAACACTTTCAAAACGGATAAAAAAGACGTGAACTTGATTATTTGACTTTTATTTCCATTATAAAAAAATTAAGGAAATATATTTGATAAAATTCCAGAACTTTTAATTTTTTAATAACAACATTATTTTGGTTAAAACTTTTAAGCAAAATGCATTCCAGTATTTTTATCTCTTTTAATGTCATGGTTTTATTTTTTAACTAAAAACACGCTTGCCTGTCGACGGATAAACAAACTAACTTCGACTTACATTTTTGCCATTTTTTTAAAATCAAACGGCCCGAGATTATGATAAAATGTGTCACTTTTTTCTTTTTTTTGAAAATTTTTTCTTTCTATTCCGCCTTTTTTTTTATTAGACCATTTTTACACCATTTTTTCAATATTTACTACTGCAAAAAATATTTAAAAAGTATTAATACAATAAATAAAAAAGCTTGTTAAAACAATTAAAACGCTGTCAAATTATATAAAAGTTTCTTTTCTTGCAAAAAAACAAGTCGTAAAACACCAAGTCTTGAAAAAATGGCGTAAAAATAGTCTATTAATGAGCTAAAAATGGCGTAAGAACAAACCATTTTTAGGTCTTTCTTCCGCCATTTTAATGCATTTAACGGCCTTTCTTCCGCCATTATTTAAAAAAAATACTAGTTCGGGTTTATATATAAAAGCAAAAAAATAAATGAGTAAAAATAATTTGTACAAAAAAGAAAAAATCAACAGACGGAATTTTCAATGAATTTCAACCGTATGATAAAAAGTTTTTTGGACGATTTTAACAAGAACAGAATTGTCAAGAATTTCAATTTCAGTAATTGGCGTCTTTGATGCCACAGCAGTCACTAAAAATTCCATACATTTAATATGGAATTTGAAAGAATTTGATAAAATTGAAGCATTTGTTAAACGACAAACATTTGCAGCAGAAATTTGAGTAATTAAATGGGATTCAACTTTATCCTAAAAAAACTCCTGTTAAAATTCATACAACAATAAAATGATTACAAACTTTAAGCGATGGAATATTATATTTATCAAAGAATTGTAAAAGTTTCATTAAATCATTCAACGATAAAGAAGTTTCAAAATTACAATTATAAATCATTTTAACTCCAGTTTCAACAACATCGAATGAGAAATCAGTAATTTCAACTTTATTTTCAATCGATTCTTTCATTTTCGAATTAAACATTGCACGAAAAACATTTGAATAATTTTTTAGAATAAGTTTATGAACCTATAAACAAATAAAGATGAATAAAAAAATTTGAAACGTTTTACTCACTTTGATTTCATTCTTTTCGACAGAAATTGTAAAATCTTTGTCTTCATCTTCTTCCCATAAACCATTGCCAAGTTCTCCGCATTCCCATTTTTGTTGTTCAAAATCAGAAATTCGTTCATCAGTTTCGAATTTGAAAATTCCGAAAACATTAATAGTGCATTTTCCATCAGCAATAAATTTCCTTTCAGGATCGAAAAAATCTTCTGTGTTTGCAACATAAAGTCCCCAACCCATTGAATTTTCATAAGTATGACTATCTTTGAATGAATAATTTGCAGATTCAATTAGAAAGGTAATATCAACTTCAACTTTTTTTACATTTCCAAGTTTCAAGTATATGCCAATTAATGTTTTTCTAATGTCCTTATCTCCATTTGGAAAAATGTTCAAACAGTATTCAAAACCAGAAATATTTGAAACAAAATCTGAATACAAATAACCATTTTCTGTAGAATCTTTTAAAGAAATTAATCGATTTTCTGGAATTGTACATTGAAGAGCAAATGGAATTTGAGGCATCTAAAAAACATAAAATTATATTAGAAAGAATTAAATAATAAAAATTCAGATTTTTCAGATTATAAAAAGCGGCAAAAAATTGAGATTTGCAAAATCTAAAAAAATGGTAATAATTTTTCAGTAAAAACTTTTTTCTTTAAAATATTTATTTTTTTAGACAAACAAATCTTCTTTGTTCTCCTTTCTTAGCTTAAAAAACTTTTTGCGCTGTAAAAGAAAAGAGGAAATCAATAAACGGCAGCGATGATTTTCGGCTCACAATAAATTTTTCCTATCTTAATTTTTGTATTTGAAAAAGTTAATCGATAAAAAAAGTTTTTGCATCTAATAATGCAAGCCGTCTAGCAATTTGTAATGCAAAAAACAGAGTAATGTATTGATCTTTTTTATCAAATCATATGTTTTTCATTTGCATGAGTTTTCTAAATCACAGATGGCAAAAACGAAAAAACTTAAGCGAAAAAAGTTTATAAACTACAGTAAAATAATAAAAAAGTATAAACAGTAAAAGTACAAAAAAATAAACAAAAAAACTTAAGTAAGTCTGAATCTGTTTTGCGCCATCGTCTGTTGGCATTGGAATTGAGTGACTTATTGTTGATAAGCTATTTGTTGTTTTTGCATCTATTAATAATGCTGGTGGTTTCGCAAATTGCAATGTCTTTTTAATCAAATCATTTTTTGCATCTCCATCAATGTTTTCAAAAGACAGATGGCAAAAAAGATAACACAAGAGTTTTCAATGTGTTAAAGTTTCATTTTTTTACTGCCTTTTTCCTTGTTTGAATTTTTTGTTAAATTTTTACATAATAAAAATAATTACGGTTACTAGAAATAATATGCTTAAAAAACGTTGAAAATCATAAATGTATGTAAAAAAGCAGTTTACCATCGTATACAATGAATATTCAATATCTGAAATTACATTATGACAAACATTATTTTTTTGCCACTTTTTTGTTTTATTTTTTGAATGATTTCTCAATTTTTTTGATATTATTTTTAATACAAAAATGTACACAAATAGAACACAATTTCCCCTTTCAATTTAACAATGGTTTAAAAACTTTAGTCATCCTAAATTTTTTATAACTTTTATTTCGAAAATCACGGAAAATTCAAAACACAATTTTTCGATTGAATGAGGAAACACTTTTCAAATTTTGTACTTAAAAGCAGATATCCTTTTATTCCTTTAAATTATTAAAAATGAGTTTTTTATAAATACAAAAATATATTTTATTGGTTATGTTTTTTGAAAAAAACAAATGTCAAACTTTTAAAAATCAACTTTTTTTTACAGCGCAAAAAACAGAATTTTTTTTAGATTTTATACGCGTTTTTAATGTAAGAAAAAATACATTGCACTTCCTTTTTTGAATTTTTTATTTATGTTTTGATTCTTTTATAGAGACTATAAAGATATTAAATTAAAAAATTGTACAAATCAAGGACCTTTCAAGTTAAGAATAGTAATTTGCACAACAAAAGATGATAAAACATTATTAAAAAAAATTTTTTGTGTTACTTTATTCGGTTAAAACTTTTGACTTTCTTTATTTTGTTTTCTTTTTTTAATTTTCAAACTGGCACTTTTGATTATTCGACAGCGGGCAAACCGATTTTTATCATTTTTGCCTTTTTGTAATTCACAGCAGATCTGCTAGGAAAATGACGTTTTTGTGATTCATCATTCCAAATTTCATGTTTTTTGTGTCTCTGTACGTTCATTTAGTCAAAAAAATAAGATTGTCTTGAGTTTTTAGCTAACAATTAACTTTGGGATGAGATAATATCTAAAAATTTATTAAATTCGACAATCATTTTTCGTTTAGAAGTCTTTTATCGTGCGAAAAGAGGCACATTTTTTTGACGACACATTTTTTATGGGACTGCCTTGAATTTTATGAAAATTTAATCAATCCAATTTTTCAAGCAAACTCCAACTTTTTGTTTTTTTTTTCTTTTAAACATTACTCCTTTTAAAGTGCAAATGCTTTGTTTATTTTATGCCGGTCGGGCGTTCACAGCTTTTTAGGGAGAAAATAAAAAGAAACACTTTTCATTTTTCATTGCTTTTTTTTGTTCCTTTGAATATTTTATTTCTTATTTATTATAAAAAATTATATATATTTTTTAAACTACAAAATGAGATGCTATAAAATTATGGCGAAAAACAAACCAAAATAGTGTGAAATTAACTGATGGAATTTATTGTGGAGTACATTATTAAAAAGTTAAAAAAAGATTAATTTTTTACAAAACTATTTATTAATACTTATAAAACTTTTCTGTCTTTTTAATTTGTTTTTTAAGACATTATTTTACAACAAAAAATATATTACGCATTTTAAGCTTTTTTCAAAATTCATATTTTTCAACGCAAACATAAAACAAAAACAGATAGTGTAAAACTTACATTAACATTATTTATTTATCTTGGTTTTACAGAATTTTAAAAAAAATTTAAATGCTGACATCTTTCAACATTTACGGAACATGGAAAATCAAAGTTTTACAAAAACTAAAATCAAATGTTTTTTTTTGGTAGTATTGGACAAAAGGTGATTCAGCAAAAACGAATTTTGTTAAAAAACAGCTCTGAGAAAATATTTTTTTTGCGCTGTTTCGTTTCTAAAAATTTTTCGAACAAAAAAATATAAAATAAAAAGCAATCTCTGACATTTAACAGCATTATTTTGTAAGAAAAGAAATTTGCAGAAATGTTGCTTTACTTTTTTTGCTTCTTTGAATATTTTATTTTTGCAAAAAAATATAAAAATGGTATTTAAAATTTGTATAACGAAGTTCACTATGAAAATGAGGTTAAAAAAATCATCAAACGTGATTCTATTGCTGAAACATCATTAATAAACTATGGCCAAATTTAAACATAATTACAAAATTATGAATTTATTTTTTAAAATAACAGTATTTTTTCAAAAATTTCTTTTAACATTTCAAAACCTTGTTTTATAGCAATAACATCAACGGTTAAAAAATAAGTTTTTAAAAAATGACGTTTTTTGTAAAACGTATTAAAGAGAAGAATCAAATTCATTTGGGCTAACTTTTTCATCTCCATTTAAATCCATAAAAGTAAACCATGATCGATTTTGGCTAACCGTAGAGGTCCCCAACTCGCTCTCGAGTTTCGGCTTCATATTTTGCCCATAAACTAGTCTAGTATTCAGAAATATTTGGGCAAAATATTAGCTGCTGAATCCTCATACTGGTGATTTAACAGCGGCAGAAAGATGCTCTCATTACCTTCAACACCAAAAGTCGATTTTACTGGATTTCAATTTTTTGGCACAGTTCGACTGATTTATAGGTTTTTGACATCGCTGAACACGATAAAATACTTTTCAAGTGGTATTTCCTTGCTAAATTTTGAGATATAGGGTATGAAAAAATTAGAATGATATATACAAAAACATACAAAGTTCGAAACCCTGTATCTCGGAATTTAGCAAGAAAAGACCACTTGAAAAGTATTTTATCGTGTTCAGCGATGTCAAAAACCTATAAATTAGTCGAATTATGCAAAAAATTGAAATCCAGTAAAATCGGCTTCTAGTGTTGAAGGTAATGAGAGCATCTTTGCGCAGCTGTTAAATCACCAGTATGAGGATTCCGCAGCTGATTTTTCGCATAAATATTTCTGAATACTAGACTAGTTTATGGGCAAAATATGAAGCCGAAACTCGAGAGCGAGTTGGGGACCTCAACGGTAAGATTGGTAATATTTCAGCGGTTAATTTCATTTAAATTTGAATTTGCATATTCTAAAGCTGCTTCAAAACTGATAAATCCATCTTTATTTTTATCAATTAAATCGAATTCTTCTTTTTTTTAGAAGCTCTTTAAACATTTTCTTTTTTTCATCATCCGTTTGACATCCATTTTCACAATTACAACAAAAGCTTAAAATATGTGAAAAACAATGGGTATGAAAAAATGATAGATATAAAAAAAATTTGCATTATGATTGACACAGTCGTATATACTTTTTTAAAACCACCATAAAAAGCCAATTTAAACATTACAGAAAAAATGCCATTTTTTTAATAAACGCTTAAAAGCCAATAATCTTTTTTTTTGATACGAAGAAATCTTATGAAACGTCTTGAAACTGACATTTAACGCATTGTATTTTTTTTTATTTTTATTTATGATTACACAAATTTAATTGTTTTATTTTTAAAAAAGATTGAAATAAGGTGCAAAAATATCAATTAGAAACAAAAAAGTGTGCTTCTGGAAAAGTTTTCCACATTATTTGGAAACAGGATGGAGTTAGTGAAAAATCTCGAGAAATCTCATGCATATATTTATTCATGATTTTTGGAAATGTAAAGAAAGTTGAAGTTGAT
>JAQIXH010000990.1:0-10194 GCA_034700145.1 Panagrolaimus detritophagus | reverse complement strand
TGGTCTGGCAATAATCTTGTAAAACTTATGCGATATTATAATCTTGAAGCTGATGGATTTATTTCAAAAGGTGGTGTCCAAAATTTTATTATTCGAAATGTTAAAGAACGTTATTCTACTTTGGTTTGTGACTTTTTTTTCCTTCACTGTTTCTGTAATTCCTTTATAGAAATTCCAAGAATATTACTGTAGATTTGTTTATGATGGACTTTTTCTTCTTTCTGATTATGATCCATATCTATCTGATACCTCAAATGTAACATCAACTGTAGGACCAATTCGAATTCCAGAATGTCGAGTTGTACATCCTGATTCAAGAAGTGGTAGAATTATTGGACATATTAATTCAACATTGGAAACACATTTTGGTGATTTTTGGCGTGATCGAATGGTTGAAGATTTACGAATGATTAATTTTGTTAATATTGATGACTTGGTTTTCCTTGAAGGTGCTTCAACACAACAAACATGGCCAATCTTGCATGAATATGATTCAGATTATGAAGCAACAACAACAATTGAACCTTTTGATGGATATCCTGGTGGTAAGTAAATTTTTTTGAGGCTCTAAACGGCGATTGAAGACGGAAATTAGGGGACGCGATTTTTACGGATAATTCTTTGGGGGACAAAACGTTTGAAGATAATAAATTTCCCTAAAAAATCATCGCGAAATTTATTGTCTGCAAATGTTTTGTCCCCAATTGCAAAAATACCTTTTAAACTAATTTTTGAGGATTTGACGTAACTGTATTCGGTTTTTTTTTTGGTTTTTCTTGAAGCTTAAAATGATCGTTGACAATAATCATCAACAATTTTTTTTAGATGATGTCAAATATAATGAAAATGAAGAATTGAAGGATGAAAAGAATTATATTGAAAATTCATGCAGTACCGTTTCTTTCCTTATCGGTAAGCGTGTTTTTTTGCCAAATAAGGTGTGAAAGATTATAATCCTTTTTTCCATAATATTTTAGTTATGTGCTTCATCATCACTTTCAACCTTCTTCTATAGAGTATTATTGATAAGAAGGAAAAGAAATCATCTTTAATCAAGCTTTAATTTTCAAATGAATTTAAAGAAAAGAAAATATCTCCGGTTTTTTAAGAAAAAAGTTTTTTTTTTATATTTTTGTCACTTTTTTTATTGTTTTTTATTTTTTCAAAAGGTGAAGGAAGTTGATGGATTTGATGAAGGTTTGACGTATCTCTCATCTTTTTTATTTGCTGTGTAAATATTAGATTTCAAAAAGGTTAACTTTTTTGAAGAGATATTTAAGCTTTAATCAAATCCATTAACTTCATTAAATTTTTTTTATTGTTTGCAAATATATCGGGTTCTTTGTTGATAGTTTGGATATCTCAAATCCAATATCTCATTTTTTTGTATTTTTTGTTTTTCATTTTATTTAACTTTATCATATTTTTTTAGGTAATTATTTTTTTTTTGAATAGTTTTTTTTGCTATCTTTGTAGTGATTGATATTAATATGATATTGTTAATAAAAATTTTGTTTGTTGGTTATTTTATTTCTTTTGGAAATTGCGATGACGAAAATAGTGGAAACTTGATTTTCGTTCAAACTGTTTGGAGACATGGAGATCGAACTCCAACTGAAACATTTTCCTTGGATATAAATTCTGCTGTATCTGCATGGCCGCAGGGTTTAGGTGAATTAACAGAATGGGGAATGCGGCAACATTTAAATTTAGGACAAAAACTTCGTTCACTTTATGTTGATAAATATAAATTTTTATCTCCTGATTATAAAAGTAATGAAATATATGTTCGATCAACTGGTAAGGAGGGGGGATACAGTGTCCAAAAATAATTTAGACGTTAATTTTATTGGCATATTTTATCATTAAAATTATTGAAAACGGATTTTACTTTTTAACTCAAGATTGTTTTGGATTTTTTGAGCGAATAAAAATGTCCGAAAATTTCAAAATTTTGGGATTTTGTTGATCTTTCGAAAAATTTTGGTTTTCATAATAATAATATTAAAATTTAAAAAAAATTTCTACAGTTACTATCATTTTTTCTTTATTGGAGCAGTTTTTCAATGATAGTAACAGAAAATAACGATAACAAAAATTTTTTTGTTATTATCCGTTTTTAAAAATTTGCATATCTGGAAACAGAAGAATGTTTTTCTCAAAAAAATTACAAAAGCATATTCAGTTGTACTCTGAAATCTGCTTTTTTTTAATAGTAAAATGCCATTGAAAATAAAAGGTTCAATTGTGTTTGGGCACCTCCTGGAAGTGATATGAAATAATAAAATAATAAATTTAGATGTGAATCGAACAATGATTTCTGCAATTTCAAATTTAATTGCAATGTATCCTGGTTCTCCTGAACAAGCAGGGCACGCATATCCAAATCTTCCAGGTTGGCCAACTTATGAAGTTGGTGGAAAAAGTAAACAAACTTTCCAAAATTTGCAAATTTCATTTTTTTATATAATTAAATTTTAAGAAGTTGGATTCGTTCCAATTCCAATTCATACGGTAAATGATTTTTATGATTATGAATTAAATCCGGATGCCATATGTCCGCGACAAGATCAACTTTGGAAATTGGTTACACCAGAATATAAAAGAGAAACAGAAAATCAAAAAGATTTGCTTAAAACCGTTGCAAAATTGTCAGGCGAAAATGTAACTTTGACAAATCTTTGGTTAATCGCAGATGCATTATTTATTGAAGTTTGTTTTTTGTAAAAAGATTTTTTGGAAGGGATTAAAATTTGATAATTTTAGAAAACTTGGAACAAGACTTGGAATACAGGCTTTAACGACGATTTATTTCAACAAATTAATGATACAAATGATTTGGTTGAATATTGGAATAATGGTTTAAGTAAGGATCTTGCAGGGATATCCATCATAAAAATAATCAAAATTTCGAAATTGTAATATCGATTTTGGGTGGAAAAATAATTTCGATATTTCTGTCTTTTTTATCTCCAACCAAAATCCAAGATTTTTTCTTTTCAAGAAAAAAATTTCAATTTCGAAAAGATTGAAATATCGAAATTTCGTTTTTTTGATTTTTAACATTATAATTAATTCGATATTTTGGTATCACGATTTCGGACTAAAAAAAAAATTTTGCAATTTCGATATTTCAATTTGACAAAACTCTGCTTCTAAATTTATTCCCACCACGAAAATATATTACAGTATTATCTTATCACGTTGCTTCTCTAAAAATTTTTTTTTAGAATTAAAAAAATATAGAGGAATTGACTTTTCTATTGAACTTCCAAAAATTCGTGGTGGACCTTTAATGAAAACACTTATTGATAATATGCAAATGAAGCTCAATTGTTACCTTTCAAATTATACATACGAATATTGTACATTTTTTAGAAATTTAAAATATCATGCATTTTCTGCTGTAAGTTTTTTTTTAGATTTTTAAGTCCATATGGATTATTTAAATTTAAAAAACGTATTATAATACAAAAAATTTTTTAGCATGACACAACTTTGGCTGCATTATTTTCAATTCTTAGATTTAATTATACAAATTGGAATGAAGATGGATATCCGCATTATTCTTCAGCACTTTCACTTGAACTTTGGCAAAATCCTGACGGCACAAATACTGTTAAGGTATACACGTTTACATGTTTTCGTTGCGAGACATTGAAAAACTATCTTTCAAAACAACATTTTTTTTCTCGCAACAAAAATAACAATTTTATTTTTTAAAAGTAATCCCAAATTTTTTAGTTTATTTATTTTCCATTAAAAGAAAATAACATTGATCATGACGAAATTGAAATTGATATTCCACCATGTTCTGGATCATGTACAATTGAATCATTGATTAGTAACTTCAAAAATTTTGGAAATGAAACTGATCCTGCAACTGTATGTTTCTTAAAAAATCAAAAAATCAAAATTATCATAATTTTAATTTTCAGTTATGCAATACAGATATAACACCGGATGCAAACGGAGCTGCAAAGATTTTCTTAAATTTGTGGAATTTTGTTTTTATCTTTGTTTTTGGAGTTATTTTTAAAATTTGTGTTTAATTAAAATATTTTAAATACATTGTAATAAATTAATAAATGTTGGTAAATGTTGTAAAAATTTGTATGATTTCGAAATATCGAAATTAAAAACAAAATTTCAATCAGACGTCGAACTACGGAAATTTCGATTTCGATGTTTTGGATTTTTGAGCACGGCAGACCCCCAAAAGGACAGTGGGCTGCGCGCAAGCTGCAGCAAAAAGCCACTCTTTTTTTTGAAAATATAAGAACAAAAGAGTGGCTTTTTTGCTGCAGCTTGCGCGCAGTCTACTTTCATTTTTTCTTTGAACGGAGCTGCCGTGTGAGTTCCTGGTTCTTACCCCTGACCCTATATATTTTTGTGACATTCAAGATTGAAAGATAGTAAGATATTTTTTCCCAAAAATCAATTCTTTTATTTACAAATATCTCGAAAACCAATAAAACCACGATAATAAATAATTTGGGCATTGCTTCATTTTTAACATTTTTGTTGCAGCTTTTATTGGATTTTGTTTATCATTTTCATCATAAAATTTATCTGCATTTATATGATAGATGGTAGTTAAATATGGCATTCCATTTCTATCACATCCATAATATCCTGTATTATTTCTAAATTTGATACTAAATTGTCTTCTTTTATCGATTCTTTGTACCCCAGCAGCTTCGGCTAAAATCCCAGTAAAAAGTGCATCTTCAACAGTGATATAATAAAAAAGTTTTGTTTGTTGTAAAATTTCTTCGATTGCTGTTGAGGTAATAATATATGATGGTCCATTACAGTATGATGGAAGATAGGTATATGGCCATGCGTATTTTGGAACATACCTAAAAAAATAATTTTCATGTAAGTTCAAAAATCGAAATTTTTGAATTATGAATAATTAAAAAAAATTGTCAAAGAACAAAATTTGAATTTATAGGGTATTCCAACATAATTGCCGGTTTTGTTTTGGCTGTCAAATTTTTCTTTTTAAAGATAACCGAAAACGGATGTCACAGTTGTGTTCGATAAATCATAGGATTTTGTATGGGATTAAAATTTTCTGGATATCTGATATGCAAATTTTTCAGCAGTGATAGCAACTGAAAATTTTTGCACTCTTTTTTTTCATTACTATCACAAAAAACCGTCAGTTATTGGAGCGGTTTTTTGAAAAACCGCTCCAATAAAAAAAAGTGATAGTAACTGAAAATTTTTTTGAAAATTTAAATGTTACTATCAAAATCTGAATTTTTTTCAAAGGGGGGACCATGTTAAAATCCCAAATTGTTTTTGAAAATCTTTATGAGCTTAAAAAAATCCTAAACGAACATGAGTACAACTGTGAAGTCCGTTTTTGGTTATCTTTAAAAAGAAAAATTTGACAGCCAAAACAAATAATTTGAATTTGAAAACCGGCAATTATGTTGGGACACCCTGTATTAATGTTTAATTTTAGAATAGTGCCCGAATTATCATTTTATGTCCCAGAAAGAATATTCGCAAAATTTTGATTTCAAAAATATCCCCCAAATCTCACCATTTGCTTCCTGGATTCCTATATGGTGAATTAAAATACATGACAAAACCAAAAATAACTTTTCCATTATATTTATCTGTTATTGTATTATATTCTTCTTCGATCCAATACAGCAATCTTTCAACATTTGCAATACTATCATCGTCTGCTTTTAATATATATTTAACTTCCGAACAATAAATTTGTTGCCATTGAAATAATGCATAAGTCTGGAAAAAGTAAATTTTGAAAAGTTTTTACAATACTTTTATCTAACTTTAAGGGTTAAGAAATCATAAGAGTCTTTTAAATCTGTAATAATTAGATCATTAAATGTTTGAGATTCATTTCGATTTAATATTCGAATTGTTGAATTTGAAGTAAATCCAATAATAAATCGATAAATTACTGTAGAGGGCTAAAAATGAAAAAGATGTGAAACTACAACACAGTCAAAAATATGGGAAAAACACATAATTTGAACGATTTCTTTTGGCCGAAGTATTTTTTTTGTAAAAGCAATTCAAAAACGGATTTCATAAATAAACTCAATTTTTTTGGAACTTTTTTGAGATAACAATTTTCCGGATTATTAATATTCAGAATTTTTTTAAAAGGATAGTAACAAAAGACATTTTTATTATCGTTTTTTTTTTGTTACTATCATTGGAAAAACCGCTCCAATAAAAGTAAAAAATGATAGTAACTGTAAAAGCTTTTTTAAAATTCTGATGTTACTATCAAAATTAAATTAAAGGTGTTAAAAAATTGAAAAAAAAATATGGGATTTTTGGACATTTTAATTGGCTCAAAATAATCCTAAATTATGTTAAATTTAAGTGTGAAATCCGTTTTTGAATAAATTTAGCAGAAAAAATATGCCGGCCAAAAATGCTTGGACACCCTGTACATCTAAAAAAAGACTTACAATATCTTCCAACCAAGAATTTCTAATATCCATTCTTTGCTTAAAATTATCAGGTCTTGAAGGAATAATTATTAGCAAAATTTTATTTTTACATTCAATTGTTTCATCATTTTTTATATGATATTTTAATTTTAAATCTTTAAAATTTATCAAAAATGTACCCATTTTTATTCCAAAATCTTCTGGAGCTATTTTTGTTTCATTAATTATTTTTGAAATTGGAGGTGCCTCATTTGCATAATTTTTGAGATCAGTAGAATCCTGGGATAATAAAAATAATAAATAAAAAGCAGCAATAAAAGTGAAGAAAATAAATAATTTTTTTATTCTTGATTTTTGAAGTAAAAACATTTATTGATTAAAAATTTGTACATTTGAAGTGGAACTTTGTTTAAAAAGCATTATTTGATTTTTGATGATAAAAAAAGGAATGATTGCTTGCTTGAAAAATCATTAAATGAAACAACACAATTTTTTCTAGCTTAAATTTTGTACGAACGTAAAAATTTTTGACGCGTCCAAAAAACAAAAAAATGAACAAAAATAGACATGAAAAATTCTGCCGTTGTTAAAACAAAAAATTTAAACATTAATAGATATTTGTTTTTACAAAAAATAACAAAACATTTTAACGAATATTTTCAAAGTTCAATAATATTTCATTTTTAAAAAATAGTTGAAATTTTAAATACTAATTATACACATCGAACTCAGCTGAAAGAGCTTGTCTCTTTTTTCGTTCCTTGCTTGGCAAAATGTTTAAAAATGCCAGGTGGAAAAAAAAGGAAAATTTTCCATAATGACTCAATAAACGCATTTTCCTCTCTTTTTTCCACCTGGCATTTTTAAACATTTTGCCAAGCAAAGGAACGAAAAAAGAGACACTCAGTTCGATGTGTATAGCTTTAATTTTGAAAATATAAAAAACAAAAAAAGAAGATTGTGGTCGAAATTTAGGTGAACGGTCAAAAAAAATAAAGACAAAAAAATCGGACAAAAAATATATTTATTTTAGACGGCAAAAAAGCGGCACTTTGATAAATATTTTTTTTGTCAGGTTTTTTTTGTCTTTATTTTTTTGTCCTAGCGCCGAAATTTATTTCATTTTTGTTTTTACAGAATTTCAAAAAAGTAAAAAATTGTTGTCCAAAAATTTAGCGAATTTTTTTGATAAAATTTTCATTAAAGAGTCATAACAAAGCATTAATCATTTTAAAAAAAACCATGGAAACGAAACGAGCAGTTGTTTTTGCTGTCTGCAATTAATTTTGAAAAAAACAAAACGAGACCGAAAATTACTAAATTTTTTAAATAAAATTTAATTTTAAATACAGAAATTTTCGATACAATGAATCAACAATCCATAACAAAATCAGGAAATTTGATTAATTACATTTTGCGTTTAAATTGTTAAAACTCAAAGATAAAATCAATAAAATAACGGGTACATGATAATCTTTTTTTTCTTATGGGATAACTCCATAAAATTGGTATTTTTGTTACATAAAAAATGTGGTAGATTTGATTTTTTTCCACCCCAATGTGGTATTTAATATGTATCTATGTAAGACTCAAATAACATTAGTGCTTCCTGCATCATGATTAGCTTCAATTTTGTCAATGACCCCCCTTTAATCAAAAATTGAAAAATATAAATTTTTGCATAATAATTACAGGGTGATTCAAGAAATTCCCCGGTTTTCTTTTGGGTGGCAAATTAGTACTGTTAAAGTTATCAAAAAAAGGACTGCGGTTTTGTAAATAACAAAAATATAAGTTTTTATGATGTTAATATGAAGTTATTCTGACAAAAAAATTTTTCGATTTTCACGTACTTTGTCAAAAATTATGAAAAAACAAAAAAAGTAAAAAAAAAATATTAACAACATAAAAATTCATATTTTTGTTATTTACAAAACCGCAATCCGTTTTTTGATAACTTCAACAGTACTAATTTGCCATCCAAAAGAAAACCGGGGAATTTCTTGAATCACCCTGTATTATTTTTTCATTTCGACCGATTAAACGAAACAGGCACCATTTAGCCTAAAAAAGAGCCAGTCATTCTGAAAAAGAACCACAGGTGTTTTTTGAGTCTTTCATAGAATTCACCTGCAAAAATTAAGTCCAAATATTCAAAAAAGAGTCAACTATAATTAAATTTTTTAAGTCTGCAAAAACAAATTTAAAGGAGCCATTTTTTTCTCACAGAAAGGGCCATTTTTATATTTTTCTTATCGAAATTTTTACCATTGCTTTTATGTACATACACAAGTGTGTGTGTGTGTGTTCGATTTTAGAAAGAAAAAGTTTTTACGACAATTGAAAAACATTTTATTTCTATTCGATCTCTTCTTTTTTCTTCTATGGCACTCTACATAAAACCTCATGAAAAAAATCTGCCATTAAAAATTGTATCAAAACTTCCAAAAAGAAAATGTCTCTCAAAATTACCAATTTTAATTTGTTTAACTTTTGGATGTATATTTTTATTTATAAATTATGCATTTCCATTTTTACAAGATTATTTTGATTATAGCATTGAAGTTGAACCATTAATGTTTAATTGTTAGTTTTTGATTCTATGAAAAAAAATAGTTTTATTCAATTTTAGCATTAACAAATGAAAGTGAAATATGGTTAAATTTTTGTAATTTAACAGATATAAATCCATGGGATTCAACAATTATGGAATTTATTAAACCTGAAAAAGATCATATGCTTAATTGTATACCAAAAATTTTTGAACATTCAAAACTAATTAATGGACAACTATTTTTATATTCAAATGGCACTTTTAAGAATGATGTTGAAATGGGTTGTGAAATGAGATGTTTATTTCCAAAAAGTGATTGGGATTTAGAATATGGAAATTGGATAAAAATTTTTAATGGCACAAAACCTGAATGTGATGTAATTGAAGTTCAATGTAAAAAAATGATGGAGTATTATAAATTTTTTCATGCACAGGTTTATCGTAAAATGTTAGATATCTCTTTAAAAAGATACATAAATTCATCAAAAAAAAATTTTAGCCCTCCTCCTTCAATCCCATTTGAACCTTCAAAGAAATATGATGTACATGTAATTGTTTTGGATGCAGTTTCTCAGACACAATTTATTCGATCGATGCCAAAAACTTTTTATTTTTTACGAGAATATTATGATGCAATTCCATTTAAATATCTTAATAAAATTGGAATAAATAGTCATCCAAATGGTTTTGCATTTTTAATTGGTAAAATTTACATTTAATAAAACAGTAATATAAAAAAATATTTTATAGGCAAAATGTTTGAATTTATTCCAAAATCTCCATTTTCTCGTGGACATATTGGACAATATCCAAATAGAAAGCGAGCATGTAGAACGCCATTAGATAATGAACAATTTATTGGATTTCGATATAAGGATGATGGATATGTAACAATGATGGCCGAAGATTGGATGGGTGGTGCATTATCATATCCATATTGTGAAGGATTTCATAAAACCCCTATGGATCATTATATGAAGTAAGTGAGTGAAAAAGTGGAAGCATTGATGCAATTCGATCAACCTGATTCAGGATTTTTTGGTTCTTTCAATTCATATACAGAAGATCCTTAGCAAGGATGTGCGGAAGTACTTCCGGGGAACACTTTTCCACAAAGTTTTTCTCAATATTGAAAAAATAATTGTTTTTTTTAAATAATACATTTCTGATCTACTTTTTATCATAGCTTATATC
>JAQIXH010000989.1:0-10203 GCA_034700145.1 Panagrolaimus detritophagus | reverse complement strand
TTGGGAGTAATTTTAACCATATTCCATGCCTTTATCTCAAAATCCGTCTCTACAGGACACCCGATGAGCCCGTGAAACGACTTTGAAACTCAAAATATAAGTTGGCTCTTTTAAATATTGATTATAAAATCAAAGATGGTAATACAACAATATCTTCTTAGTTCATGCCTTACATTTTTTAATTTTGAAAAAATTGCATAAAATGTTTAAAAAAACTAACATTAAAACCGAAAGGCAACTATTTTGAAATGCGCCTTTCTTTTTTATGCTTTCGAAAGTGACTTAGACAAATTACATATTTAAAATTTTTGTCTGTTTTTTATTTTTAATTCTTACGAATAATTTTTTCTGATAATTTTTTTTAATATAAACATAATTGTCACTGTTTTTCACAAAAATTTCATACAAGAAAAACACGATATTTATTAAATTTCTGAAATACTTGAGTTTTAGCAACAAAATTATAAATCTTTTATTGTCGATAACCAAATTTATTTTTTAGGGTCACAGCCGAACTCTTCAACAGTCTTCCAACAGTGAGGAAGAATTCGGAAGACTGTCAGCCTATATTCCTCACTGTTGGAAGACTGTCGGAAGACTGTTGGAAGACTGTTGGAATTTTGGACTTAGTCATTTTTTCACTCTTCGCTGTATGAATTCTTCCTCACTGTTGGAAGACTGTTGGAAGACTGCTGAAGAGTTCGGCTGTGCGTGGTATAAATTTTTTTTCGAGTTTTTTAGTGTCTTTTTTTGGGTAAATATTTTCAAAGATTGTGAAATCTTTGTTTTTGTTTTATTTTTTTAGGTTTCTTTAGCGTTTAATTTACTGTGATTTGAGACCTTAACAAAAAGCAGGCATTTAAGAAATCAGCTATGCAATGACATTTGAAACGAAGAAAACAACTTTTTGTTGTGTCTGTAAAAAGAAAGTTTCTTTCCTTTTTTTTGTTTTGCTCAATTTTTGAAAAAGAAAAATCGCGAATAATTTTACATACACTGTTTTAAAGCAGGCTATTTCATTCGTAATATTGCATACTCAATCTCTTTTTGTAACAGGGGTGTTAAAACAATAAACAACAAAAGAAAGAAAGAAACATGTTTCAGAAAAGTTTTTGAAGAAAGAAGAGAAGTATCATTTTGAATGGAAAAAAATATAGCAGCAAAAGCCATTCTTTCTTCGTTTTGAATATTTAAAGTTTCTAATAACCACACGATTTACTAAAAATATAATAATGAAATCAGACATTCGATAAAAAGCAACGACTTTTCACTGCTTACGGAATCAAATTTAAATCATAAATTACATTAAAAATTAATTGTTTTTTTGTGTTAAATTGCTACGTAAAGGTTTTTTTAAATTTTTTTGTCAGTACACTTTAAAAAATGCTTTAAAAAAACAAAAGAATATAAACGAATAGTTTTATATTCTTTATATTCTTTTGTAACGAATCGTCATGGTTTTAATATATTCAAATGTCAAAATATTAAATTAGTGGTAGTAATAAATTGCCTTAAAAAGTGTTTAACTTTTTTGCGTATCGATTGTTTTTCATTTTATGTCGGTTATTTTATAAATAGCGCTTTATAGCTTTTTTTCTTTTTTAACCACAGAAAAAAGTTCCCGATTTTAAAACAAAACAACTTAAAAATACAGTTTTATAATTTTTTTGCAATCAAAAAATAAAATATTCAGAAAATCTTTTCAATATTTTATTTTAAAAAATGACACAATCGGCAATTCATTTATGTTTGAAAAATCGCAATGTTTTATTCCATTAGAAAAAGAGATCAATTTTTGCGATAAGAAAATGTGAATAAAAAACGACATATTTAGAAGTATGTCGATTATTTTACTATTGAAAAAACATATTTTTGTAATAAAATCAAAATTTGGTTTTTCTCTCAATATTTTACTTTCATTGATCAATTTTAAAAAATTAAGGTCGTTGCAGTTAACAATAATAAAAAGATTAAATGAAAAAATTTAAAAATCAAAATAATTTTTTTCAAGACGAAATGTTTCAACTTACCCATTAAAAATGGCTTCTTTATTTGATATCAATAAATAATAAGCTTCAGTAACATTTGTTTGTAAAACTACAAGTTTTTTTTAAATAAAAATAAACGTTGTAAAAAATTAATTAAATATTTCTAAAATAAAACAACAAATTTTTATGCTTGTTACAAAAAATGTATTGAAGAACCGGCAATATTTTAGGGAAAAATTTTTTTACAAACAAAACTGTCTGGAATGAATCATAAAAAGAAAGAGCACTCGAGCAAAATCTCTGTTGATTTTCTTTTATCGCTTTCATGTCTGTTGCTTTTTTTCGTTTTTTTGGACAAAGAACTCTTAAAAAAGGAATAAAAAAATATAATAAAAACCACAGATGTTTATTTGGAATATAGCTTCAGAACTTTTTATTGTTTTTAAATGGATTATTTCTTCATACGTTTTTTGTTTAAATATCTCCCTTTTTTTTGCATAAGAGACTAACAAAAAGAAACGAAAATAAATAAAGTCGATATATTGGTTGAACTTTTTACTTTAATCCTGCGGCAAACTTAAAAATGTTTTTTGCTTAAAAAAAAGACTGTTTTTGAATATTTTGTTTTTTACGGAATAGCTTTTGAAAAATTTTTCCAGATTGTTTTGAAATTACAGCAAAAACATTTAATAAAAACGTCCAAACAATTGGACATTAATAATTAAATAAATATACTTTCATTCTTTTCGTTTTATTTTTATAAAAAATATTTGAAAAAAACTATTCTCGAAAGTTCAATGGCAAAATCGTAAATAATAATAGCTTACGTTTTTGACATAAAACCAAATTCCGAGAACTCTGAAATAAAAAATATTTTAAAAAAAAAATTCTGTGGTTTTCACAAAAAACACATTTCAAAGCAGTTTTCATTTAAAAAAAGTTTAACTTATACTACATAAAATACATACGCTTTCAGTTAAGGTTAGCTTTAATGTCTTTTTATTTTTAAGCGGCAGAACATCAAAAAAAGACTCTTTCGTAAAAAGAACTATTTAACATACGATGTTATCGAAAGCAAGAAGCAGAAAAAGTTACTAATAAACGTTTTAGTTTATTTTCATGGAGTCGAATATATCAAACTCTTGACTATTCGACTATTCGTTACAGAAGAATATAAAGAATATAAAACTATTCGTTTATATTCTCTTGTTTTTTAAAGCATTTTGAAAATGTATGACAAAGAAAACATTATTAATAACTTTTACGTAACAATAAAACAAAAAATTAATTTTTTATGTTTTTTTCAGTAATCTTGATAAGGGTCCGTAAGCAGTGAAATGTCGTTGCTTTTTATCAAATGTCTGATTTTGTTATTATTTTTTTAGTAAATGGTGTTGTTTTTAACAACTTTAAAATATTCAAAAAGAAAGAAGAATGGTTTAAGCTGCTATAAAATGTAAAAAAAAATGTTGTCGTACAAATAATAATTTTTAGGGTAGGGTTGCGCACAAATAAAAAAAGAGACTTTTTTCTTTTTGTTTTTTTTTTCAAACGTTGAAAAAAAACCCCATTTTCTTTTTTTCAATGATACTTTCTTCTTTCTTTAAAAAAATTTTCTCAGACATTTTTTCTCTTTCTTTTATTGATTATTTTTTTCACATCCCTAAAAGAGATCGAATATGCAACATTACGAATGAAATAGATTGCTTTAAAAAAGTGTGTGTAAAATTATTCACGATTTTTTCTTTTGCTAGCATTGAGCAAAATAAAAAGAAAGCAAGAAAGGAATTTTTTTTTACAGACACAACATTTAGGAGGAAGAAGAAAGGTGTTTTCTTCCTTTTAAATGTCATTGTGTAGCTGATTTCTCAAATGCCTGCTTTTTTGTAAGAAAAAATTTTTCATATTGAAAAATTTTTAAATTTTTTGAAAATTTGAATGAGGTGCTTACATGTGGATTTGGAAAAAAAGCAAAATTTTATATTTGTTGTATTGTTTTTAAGATGCAAATCGCATTTCTAATCATTTAAAATTTAAAAAGTCCAATCATTTGATATTCAACTTTGGAAAAAAAAATAAAAAATATGCTGCACCTTTTTGTTTCATTTTTTTGTTTATAATTACATCTCTTTAAAACAACAACGTTTAACGAAAGAAATTACGAAGAAAGGTTTTCTTTTTGCAGAAAAACTCATGTCACTATGACATTTAACGATTTGGTTTTTAAAATGCAGTTTTTCAAATTTGTTATTACTTTTTCCATTTTTTATGTTGAGTAAATTGTATAAGTTTTCGTTTTAGTTTAGTTTTAATTTTATTTAATTTTTACGCGGCAAAAGTCCAAGGAAAATACAACGACAAATCTCTTTGTATGAAAAAAGCAAAACAGTCATCACAAATAAACTTTACTTTTTTCCGAAAATTTTTTTAAAACGTAGCAAAGTGGACAAAAAATTGAATTTTTTCTTATATGTAATGAATTAATTTAAACTTATTTGATTTTTAATGATTGTTTCTGTCATTTTAAATTAAGAACATGACATAATTCTGTTTTTTATAAACTTTTGATTTTCATTGTGGTTTTTATGAATAAAAAAATTATAAAGTCTTATAAAATATTAAAAAAAAAGAATAATTAATGTTTCCATCTGATATGTATTTTTGAGAAAACAATGCTTTATGTATTTTTCTATCAATTTAAAAATTAATGCCGCCTTTCCTTTTTACTTTAAAAAGCTCTTTCGAAACATCTTCTTTTAAAAACATTTGGCGACGGTTTTTTGGAAATAATCTGTCTGCGTTTTTAAGATTGCTTTCAAACATTTAAGGCTTTGTTATTCGCAAATTTAGCAGAAATAGAAAGAACGGAAAAAAGAAGAAATCGTTTCTTTTTTCTAGGCAAAATAAAATGACATTTTCTTTTTAATTTGTAAAAAAATACAGTTTTGTCAAAAAAGGAATGTGTTATAATTTTTTTGAATATTTGAATGAAATACAAACTAAAATATTTATTTTATATACAAGTATAATATTATTTATGTATATGATATCCAAAAAATGAAAAGAGATAGGATTCAATCAAATGACATTAAAAATTAAATGTTTGAATAAGCCAATGAGCGGTTGTGTCGGTGAATGAAAAAAAAATGTGTGGGCGAAACGGAAAAAGTACCGGAGCGACTGACACATTTTTTATCAAATAAATATGTTAGTGAAGAATGTCTCGGGGTGACACGAATGACAACTCATAGAGAACGAACAAGAAGTTAATGCAGAGCTTCAACTAAATTTGGGAACGGTTATATTACACGCAATTAAGCACGTGTGCAGCAATGTGCGACGCCAGTGTCCCCTTTCATTTTTTTTCAGCAAAAAGTAAATGAAAGTAAGGTATACTGTAAAAATTTAAAGTTTTTTTTGGGACAAGAGTGAAATGCATAATATGAATTTAATTGCTGAAAGCTTTCATTTTGCTTAATTTGCAAAACAAAAAATTTCGTTTAAACAAAAATAAATTAAATCAGCTTTGCAATGACACTTAAAAGGAAGAAAACAACTTTTTGTTGTGTATCTAAAAAGAAAATTGCTTTCATTCGTTTTTTTTGCTCAATTTCTGCATAAACAAAAATACTTTTACACACACTTTTTTAAAGCAGAATATTTCATTGGAAATATTGCATATTCGATCACTTTTTGTTAAATGGGTGTTGACAGGGCCGCAAATAGGTCCAAAACGAGGGGGGTGACATCCATATAAAAATCCAAAAAAATCTCATTTTACCTAGTATGAATTTATTTTTTCCCTATAAATTTGAAATTTGAGGGGGGTGACATGTCCCCGATGTCCCTAAGGCAGTTGCGGCCCTGGGTGTTGAAACAGTAATCAGTGGAAGAAAAAAAAACTCCTCAGAAAAGATAACAACATGATTTAAAAAAATTATGGAAATAAACATTCGATAAAAAGCCACGACTTTTCACTGCTTACGGAACCAAACCAAAAAGGATACCGTGCAAAGAATACATTAAAAATTAAATGTTTTTTATGTTAAATTGTTACGTAAAAGTTAATTTTAATTTTTGTTTGTCAGTACACTTTCAAAAATGCTTTAAAAAACAAAAGAAAAAAAACGTATAATTTTTGTAACGAGAAATCTGTTACAGTGTTGCCAAGGTCCCTGGGGGCGACACAAGCATCGGCACCGATGTTTTTGAAAGATAAAAGAAAAAATGCGACAGGCACCGATTTTTTCTTCGGCACTGGCACCGATGTTTTTTGAAAATCGGCAAACATTGGTCGAATAGCCACGATTTCAATATATTTAAATCTCAAAATATTAAATTTGTGGTAGTAATAAATTGCCTTAAAATATGTTTAACTTTTTTGCGTATCGATTGTTGCATTTCATTTCGGTAATTTTTTAAATAGCGTTTTTTAAATGACGTTGGTGATTTTGTTAATCATAGAAAAAAGTTTACGATTTTAAAACAAAACAACTTAAAAATACGATTTTTAAATTTTTTTGTAATCAAAAAATAAAATATTCAGAGAATCTTTTCAATATTTTTATTTACAAAATAACACAATCGGCTAATCTTTAATGTTTAAAAAATCGCAATGTTCTTTTTTCTACTGGAAAAAGAGATCCATTTTTACAAATGAAAAAAAACTTTTTTCACTATTGAAAAACATATTTTTATAATAAAATCGAAATTTTGTTTTTTTTTCTCAAGAGAAAGTAGTTTTTTGTTTGAAAATTTTGTCATTTTTCGTTTTCTTATTTTTGTTATAAAAAAACTTGGAGATGTCAAAAAAATTTCTCTGGCTTTTTAAAACTTTTATTGCCAAATGATAACATTAAAAAAGAGGAAAAATAAAATTTTGAAACAAAAGTATAAATAAATTATTTAATTAGATTAATGAAAAAATTTTGAATTAAACGTAGTTTACATAAGCAGAATAAAATTCATGTCAACTCATTTAAATCTTTATAAATAAGATGAAAAATGGTCGATAATTTTAAATTTATATTGATCCCAAATTTTGTATGGTCAAATTATAGTTTAAACTATTTAAAGAAAGCGGTTTTTATACTTTATAAATTATAATTCAGTTCAACAATTAATTGTTTTTTTAAAAATTATAATAAAATATTTGAAAAAATGAAGGCACATAAAGATGAATTCTTTTTAAAATTACAAATATTGAAATAAAAATTTTTTGATTGACGGAAATTTTGGAATCGATTGCTATCGACCCTTGGACGACTATTTGGATGAAAAGAAATAAAAGCATTTTGTTGAAATGAAAGGGGAATTGTTGTTTCCAAATGTTGTAACGAAAAAAAGAAGAAACAGCATTCCGAAATATGCCGCAAAAAAAACGAATATTAAATTATTTCTGTTTATGCTAGAGCTTTTTCAAAACTAATTACTTTGAATTTTTCATTACTTTTTTTAATAAATGATAAACAGAAAAAGTGCGGTGTTTGAAATTATTAAATCTGATGTAAATATCAGCGTTAAAAAGGCAAACGAAATCAGATCAATATATATACCTTCAGCAAAATAGTCAGCACAAAAAACTGTGCTTTTTCCAGAAGATTTTTTTAAAACGTGGCAAAGTTGTTAAAAAACCGAATTATTTTTTAGATGTGATGAATTTATTAAAGCTAATTTCATTTTTAATGATTCCAACTGCCAAATACAGTTGAAAACATGGCATAATTCATTTTTATCGATTTTTGATTTTCATTGAGGTTTTTATGAATAAAAATTAAAAAGTCTTAAAAAATATTCAAAAAACGAGAATGATTAGTGTTTCCATCTGCCATGTGTTTTTGCGAAAACGATGCTTTACATATTTTTCAATCACTTAAAAAATTAATGCCGCCTTTCCTTTTTACTTTAAAATGCTTTTTTAAAACATTTGGCGATGCGATTGTTTGATTCACCAAAAGCAAATAAAAGGCGTACAAAGGCAGCAGAAAAATGTTCCGACTTTCCAAAAAAAAGTTTTCTTACTTTTCTTTTTTGCAAATCGAAGAAATAATGACATTTTGCATTTTGCTATTTTCCTTTTTAATATTTTATTATAAAAAAAGTGTTGTCACACAAATAACAGTTTTTGTGGTTTAAGATTTATGAAAAAATTCAAAATTACTTATTTCAAGAACTCCTTTTTAATAAGTTCTTGAAATAAGTTTCAAACGTTTGACTTTAAAATAAAGTGATCAATTTTGCAAGTTTTTTCATAATATTTTTCTTATTGCATTGTACAGTTTTACTGTTAAACATTTCTTTATATTTAAACATAAACCAAAAAAACCTTTTTTGTAAATAAAATATGGAAAAGAGAACAGCCGGTGATTTTTTTTAAATATTTTAAAAAAAAACGACAAATTTCGAAATATGTTGTTTTTCAATTTTTTGCATCTTTTATTTGTAAAAATCGATATTTTTTTTCATTGAAAAAATCATTGCGATTTTTCAGACATTAAAGACCTGTCGATAGTTTTTTAAAGGTGTATAATTTTTTTTTGAATAAAGTACTGAAAAGTTTTCTTTTTCTTACATTAGAGCTAAACTCAATATGAAAAATGGAAATAGTATTAATAAAATTTAAAAACGCGTCCGTCTGCATTTTATAAACCAAAACGTCAAATGTCACTATGCGTTTGTTTTTGCAAAAACAAAACATTTTTCCTTAATTTCTTTCGTCAAAGAACAACATAAAATAAATAGCACAGCCACAACATTTTATTATTCATAATTTTTTAAAATATTTGAATGTTGTTGTTTTAAAGAGATGTATCATAGACGAAAAAAGAAACAATAAGAACCTAAAGCATATTTTTTATTTTTCAAAGTTAAATATCAAATGATTGAACTTTTTAAATTTTAAATGATTCGAACAGCTATTGGGTTGTTAAAAACAGTACAACAAATATAAAATTTTGCTTTTTTTTTCAAAAAACAACATATTACATTTAAACATTTCATTCAAATTTTCAAAAAATTTTAGAATTTTACAATATAAAAAAATGTTTTAGCGAAAAAAGCGGGCATTTGAGAAATCAGCTATGCAATGACATTTAAAAAGAAGAAAAAACTTTTTGTTGGATCTGTAAAAAGAAAATTGCTTTTCTTCAAATTTACACACACTTTATCGTAAACAAATTTACACACACTTTTTTAAAGCAGGCTGTTTCATTCGTAATGTTCATTCGATCTCTTTTTGTAACAGGGCTGTGAAAACAAAAATCAAAAAAAAGAAAAAAACTGTCTCACAAGGGAACCTCAACTTATTTCCAGCGTTTTCACCTCAAAATGGGTTTATAGGGTTCAAAATATGCCGAAAACGAATTTGTGAAACTATCAGTTGCTAATGGCTATCCAAAAATTATAATCTCAAATTAAAGATCAAAGGAATTCCTTTGATGTTTGATGCTGCTGTTTGTTGTCCTTTGATCTTTAATACTTCCCCAAAGAGTTTATAATTGGGGTGAAAAACGCTGGGACATAAGTTGAGGTCCCCTTGTCACAAAATGTGTTAAAGAAAGAAGAAAAGTATCATTGGAAAAAATATTGCAGCAAAAGCCATACTTTTTTCTTTTTGAATATTTTAAAATTTCTGATAACAATAATATTAACTGAAAATATAATAATGAAATTTGGCATTTGATAAAAAGCAAGGACTTTTTACTGCTGGCGAACATAATCGAATTTACTGAAAAAGACAATAAAAATGAAATGTTTTTTTTGTTTAATTGCTACGTATTTTAATTTTTGTTGTCAGTACACTTTCGGAAATGCTTTAAAAAAAAGAATATGAACGAATAGAATAGTTTTATATTATTATTCACGATTTTAATATATTCCAATGTCAAAATATTAAATTAGTGGCAGTAATATATTGCTTTAAAAAGCGTTGAAATCTTGAGTATCGATTGTTGCATTTCATTTCGGTTTTTTAAATAGCGTTTTGATTTCTTTCAAGTTTGTTTTTAATCATAGAAAAAACTTTCTGACTTTAAAACAAAACAGTGCTGGCGGTGCACCGAAATTTTTCGGTTTTCGGTTTCGGTGGACCGGACCGAACCGAAAATTTTCGGTTTTCGGTTTCGGTGGACCTGACCGACCCGAAATTTTTCGGTTTTCGGTTTCGGTGGACCGGACCGGACCGAAAATTTTCCGGTTTTCGGTCCACCGGTCCGAA
>JAQIXH010000988.1:0-10207 GCA_034700145.1 Panagrolaimus detritophagus | reverse complement strand
AGCCCAAACCGATGAAATTTATGTTTCTGTGCCATTTCGAGGTCGTAAAGCTACGTTTTCTCACAAAATGCGTTTTATTATTGCAGCTAAAAAAGTATAATAAAATCGGCATCATGCAAATGTCGGAAAAGCGATGCAAATCTTTTGATAATTTTTTTCAACTCTTAAAAGTTTTGTCATAAAATGCAATACCAAACATCACTTTCATAAAATTTTATTGCAAAAATTAAAGAAAATACTTTTTTTAAATAGCACACCTTTTATTTGAAATAATATTTCTGGAACAACTGCATAAAATTTAAAAGATATATTTTACAGTTTTTTAACAACAAGCTAAAGTGATTTAATCTTCTTATAATTTGAAATATATTTTTTACTACGCAACAAAATGAATAAAACTTCAGATTAAAATTCATCATCGGTTGTTTATTGTTTTCGACAAAAGTGTTAACATTGCTTTGCAAGTATTTGTGAACTTTTTTAGCTTTGTTAGAATTTTGCATTTTTTGTTTATTATGTCATTTCATTAATTATACGAACTAAATTTGCCGATTTTATGTAAATTATAATCACTATGATACTGTTTATAATTATTTTGTTATTAAAAGCGATTATTGCCGAGAAATATATTTGTACTTTAAACCACACTGTTTCACTTGATTCAGAAACTATTGCATTTATTGAAACACCTGATTTTCCACGATATTTAACATATGATGAAACGGAAGAATGCTTTTTTAATTTTACAAAAAATTTTGCAGTTGGTGAAACTGTAAATTTCTAAATTTTATTTAAATTTCAAGAAAAACCAATTTTAGTATCAAAAATTTATATTTGTTATAACAAATTTAATTTGTGCAGACCCAGAAGAAGATTACTGTCCACGAGAAACTCTAATATTTGAAAATAAAACTTTCATTTACTTTGATTTAAGAAAACATAATTATTACAACACAACTTTGGGATATTCTGCATTTCAAGGATATGTAATATTTGATGATTGGGGTTTTGATGATTGTCCATTTGGATCTGTTAGCCGAATAGATCCCTTTCAATTTACAGACGAAACACAAATAATAAAAATTCAATCAACATTTTTTGAATTTCAAAATCGAACACATCCGTGTTTGTGGCAATTTTTAGCTCCAGAAGGATTTGGCTTTAAGATTTCTATTACAAATTTAGATATTTCAAAAAATATTAATTTTACTATTGAAAATAGTACTGTAATTATTACAAAGTAAATTATTTTAGTGCTTTTAAAGATATTATTTAACAATTTTTTAGTCAAAATTTGGTACGAAGAAATTTTCCATATTACAATAATGATAAATATTTACGAATATTTTTATCTGGAAACAATTTTTTTTATGTTACAAGAATGGAATTTGAGGCATATATTACAATTATAAAAAATGATTTTGTTGAAATTGAAGACAGTTGTTTCATTGAATCATCTGAAGATGCCATAACTTGGACAAATATAAATAAAAATAAAAATGGATATCCAAATAATGCATATTGTTTTTATGATTTAATTGTTCAACCCAAAACTGAAATAATCGTACATGCTTATAGAATGATTCTTGAAGATTATGCTGATCATTTATATTATTATCCAGAGGGAAATGAAAGTCGACCAATTGATCATAATTTGGAAAGTGATGGAAATATTGTTTTTTATACGAATGATAATGAAACAGAAAGACATATATTATGGAAATTTACAAGTGATGGAAGTTGGCAGTCACATGGATTTAATTTAATTTTTGAACCAGTTTGTAAGTTAAATATGTACAAAAATAAAAAAATGTTTTAAGTTATAGTATGTTCATGTTCATATCCCATTATGTCAGTATCATGCTTTGGCGAGAATCTTTATCATCTTATGCCAACTGATAATAATTTTTATTGTGGAAATTTGGATTGTAATTTTATTGTAAGATTATATTTTTATAATCATTTTTAGACAAAAATAATTATTGCAGATAAAACTTGATTCATTTTGTACAGCATCCCATATAAAAATTATCCTTGATACAAGTAGCAACCAAGACGATGTTGATAATACAGATGAAGAAATTTTTGATATTTTTAAATTTATTTCAAATGATTATATTCAGCTTGAAATTAATCATACAAATCGATATCTTGGAAGTTGGACATTTTATATGCCAGCAAAAACGAATAATTCAATTTCTGTAATTACAGTGCCATCATTTTATCCACGAATGTTTGAACTCAGATTTAACACTATTAATGGTAAAAATTTGTATAAATCAACTTTGTTTTTAATCGTAATATTTAGTTCCCGAAAATATTCCAACAATTGAATTAACGGAAAGCAATCCGTATTACTCTTATTATCTTTGCCCAAAAATTATACCGGCGTTTTTCTTAATTAAATTGTCAGCAGATCTTGTAAATCCATTCATTAGAGAGTAAAAAATGACCTAATTGTAAAATTTTAGACTTCAAAAAACGCAACAATTGATATTCATTCTGCAACAGAAAATACGCTAAAATTAATAAATTTTTATAACAACAAAAATTTAACACATCGTTTAAATTTTATAAATTGGTAAGCTTATATTGTAGCTTATATGTTATTGCTTTATTTTCAAAAAAAACAAAAAAATGAAACGACCATTTTTTCTCGTAAAATTCACGCATTTTTTGATTTATTCAAATTTAGCTTTCTCTCTGATTCACCATATGAAATTAGTTGTAAAACAGAAATTCATGAATTTATTGTTACACAATTTAATTTACCAAATGATGATGATTCAGAGGAAATATTTAGCTGTTCTGTTATTCTTTTTCAAGCATCAACTGGCTCGTTTAATTTTATATTTTAACATTTTTTTCCATTCCTTTTTTTATTTTAGTTTATTCCGAACACTGCGTTTTTGAAAAGAATGTTTATAACATTTCTCAGAAGCAAACCATATCCGTGACAGGGATATCAAAGCCAAATAAAACTTGCACATTATTTTTTCTTATAATTCCAGAAGAATTTGAATATTTTTTTGAAAAAATTTGGATGAGTCCAAATGCAAATAAAAGTTTAGAAATTTATGTTGGAACAGAAAATAAATTGTTGGTTTTAATAGAGTAAGTTTTAACTTTATTTTTGTAAAATTTTTTTGCAATTTGCTCTAAAATTATAGCTCAAAAACTGCTTTTACATGGAAAAATATTTTAATGAATGCAATAATATATGCAATAAAAATCCCATCAAATTCTGCTGTAATAATTAATATAAACAGATATCACCAATACATGGATATTTCAACATTTCCATATCAATCAATTTTAACTTCTCAACGTTGCGGTATTGGCAATGTTTTATTAGGGGGTTTAGATGCAAAAGTTGCCGTTTATAATATTTCAAATTTTAAAACAAATTTTACAATACAAAATTTTAATATTTCTTCTTCGATATTTTGCTATTTTGATTTAAATGGAACTATAATAAAGTTGGGCGTTAATTTTTTCTGTAAAATAATTTTTTTTCAAATTTTAGTATTAATGCTTCAATGGAGTCCATGACATTTGAAAATATGGAAGTTGGAATATTTTGTGTTTGCATAAACGAAGATAATCATTGCTCACATCCATATGAGTTTTATATTTTAATTGAAACAATTAGAAATTATGAAATAATAAAAACAACAACACAATCATTTTTTTCAAATCCCAAAACTACAACTGAACTCATAGTTCCCATAAATGGAATTTTATCTTTCTCAAATATTTGGTTTTACAATATTTTTTGTTTTTTTATCACTTTAAGCAACTTCACGTAAAATTTATGAAAAAATTTTTAGTATACAAACTTCCACTTTTTTTAAAAATTCAGGTGAAAAAGAGAAAAAAAATTAGAATGTTGTTAAACCTTCAAAGGGATGTTCTTATCCGAATATGCTCACCCGATTGACAGTTTCAAAAAATTCCTTCAGTGCTCAAATTTAAAGTTATAAATTTTATTAAATGACATAATAAAGCAAAAAAATTCAAACCCAACAAAAAAATTTAAAAATCATAAAAATTAGTAAAATAACGTTCGTTGGTATCAATTATGCCAGAATACAAAGTATATGACATTTCAGCAATTAAATAATTATTTTCTTCAATCATTCCATAACATTTGAATGTTAAAATTCCATCATTTTCAAAACATAAATACCAAAAAACACCCCTTTATTCAAAAACAATACTTGGAGTTGAAGGAATTGGAATTTTAACATTGTAAAAACGATTTATCCTAAACTTTTAGAAAAATTTTCCAAATATGTAACAAAAACAAATGTTTGTGAAATTGTACAAAATTGCTTATACCTACAAGAAAAATGTTTGAAAATCTTTTCAAAACACCGGAATGAATTTGATGTCGCTTTTTTGAAGCAACTTCCAAACAATATTATTGTCGATGCTTATTTTTTTTGATTAACCTTCTTTGAAAAATATTAAATCGCGAAAGTCAAGGCTAATTCAAAAAATCGATGCTCATCTTCCTAGTATATTGAAAGAAATGAAATGAAAACTTTAAAAAGGGGCGACTATATAGATCTTTTTTCAAATGCAAAAACGACCGAAAACCACATGTATGTTTTATTGTACGTCTTTCATTTTGTGCCTTTAGTAGTTACCCTTTTTTGTCCGATCAGTTTTTGTTTTTTCATCATAGCTGAAAGAAAAATTGAAAGAAAAAAATAGAAAGGAGCTTTGCCACAACTTTTTTCTTATTTCTTTATTTTTGTGATCTGGTTTGTGGTTTTCGAAAAAAATAATTTCTCTTCTTTATTTTTTAGATTTTTCTTTTCGTTGCAACAAGAAAGTCAAAGCTTTTCTTTCCTAAATTTTTTTGTACTTAAATGTTTTTGTGTTATCGTTTTATACTGACTAAATTTTTGTAAAAAGAACATCATGTTTAGGGCGTGAAAAAAATTTTTAGATTTGGTAGATAATTTTACCATGTATCGATAGCTCAGCTTATCCGTGATTTTATGGCATTTTCACTTTTTTTTAAAACTAGCACCGGAAAAGTAATGGGGTTAAAAATCCGATAAAAAATCACCAAAAAAAGATAAGTTCGTTTTTTTCGTAAAGTTTCGCAAAGGTTTGTGAAAAAATTTTTTTATCCGCGAAAAACATAAAAATTTTTAGCAAGAGATTTTTAAATTTGGTTGTTTTTCGAATGCCAACAAAAGCACTTTGCCAGAAATCGGATCAAAAAAAAGAAAGATTTATTCGCTTTTAATTCCATTCACTTTCTTTTTTGAAAAAAAGTGATCGTTGCGCGCTCTAATCGTGTTTTTTATTAAACAAATAGAGATTCATGACTTTTTTTCAGCTATGAGTTCGAATAAGAAAGTTATTGCAAAATGTTCTGGGTATTATGCTTTAATTCATGGTTATTCTGATGGATTCAAAGTTATTGTTGTTGATTGCGTTTCGGAAGAAATCAAACCTTCTTTATCATTTGATTGCAAGAATATCAAAAAATTTGTTAAAGATTTTTCCAAAACTTTCAACTCAAATTGTAAAGTTATAATTTTCAATGTTTTCCAATGTTTCAATGCTGCAAATCCTGACAATATTGAACTTTGTTATAAATTGAAGGAACAAATCGAGAAGCTTAAAATTCCATATTATTTTATTTCAAATGAAATGTATCTTCCTTCATTGATTTTAGCCGATACAAAATTTACTTGTGAACCAAATGATGTCATTTTTATTCCGATTGTATCTCCAACTGTTATTTGTTCATATGCATATCGTCGGGAAGCTAATGGATATCTAAATATTCGTCAACGCGCTGTTAGCATTAATGAAACTGATAATGAAAAGCAATTTAGAGATGCATTCTATGGAGATTTTGATCCTAAAAAAATTATTGCTCATTCTGTTCTTCCAAATTCACGAATGTTGAATTCTTTACGAAAAATTGTTCCACCTCAAAAGCTTATTATGAATGAACGAACAAGTCAGCAACAAGCCAAAGCATTGAATGAAATGGCGAAATGGGTACTTGATCCAACTTCAAACAATAAATGCCATTTTAAGCCAAGAAGTTGTCGTAGATTTTATGCATCTTCAACTGATAAAAATAGCGTTCGAAATGCCGTTATTGTTATTGATTACAATGAAGAATTACCATTAACTCGAAAACATTTATTTCCACGTACCATTTCTCAACTTCATGTAAGTCTTTTTAAAATGGAAAAAACTCTGCAAATAATTTTTTCAGCTTACCCATAGCATAGGTGAACCAAATCCTGTTCTTCATTTCTTTAAAACTTGTACGCCAGAATCAGCAGCTGATTGTCATCAATATGAATTAAATTTTAGCATTGATAATAATAATCTTCCAAAAGCTGTCATTAAAAATGTTATGATTCCACAAATTGAAACTCTTCCAATGATTCTTGATAAATCCATGAAAGATCGTCATCCTGTTATTGCATTTTTTGATAATTCATCTGTTATTTGTATCTTCAATGATAAAAGTGGAAAATATGAATTTTTGGAATCATGGAATGGTAAATTTTATCAAAAGCTTTAAATATTTTAAAGGATTAGATAAATTTTAGGTGTTTATGGCAAAGATATCTTCCTTAATCTTAAACAAGAAAAGCCTGTTTTGGAATATTCATCTCCAGGCGATAACAAATCTGTTATTACTTTTAAAGGTATGCTTTTTCATTTTAACTAAATATATTTTTCGTTAAGATAATGTTTAAATTATTTTTATGTTTGTTTTCAGATATTTGTTCATTCACTGAATCACAACCAATTCCAACTTTGAATGATGGCTTAAAATTAATCAAAAATGCAACAACTCAATCAACCCTTGAATTTGAAAGATCTAACGGAACACAAGGCTTTTCAACTCCAGCTTTTTTAATGGCATTTATTCTCAGAGAACATTATATGGCAATTAAAAGAAAAACTGGAATTAGGCATGAAAAATTAGGAATCCATTATTTTAAGAATTTTCAAGATCGAAAAAAAGTTGAAGAAGGAAGAAATGCTGATCATCAATATAATTGGGAGTTTTTATCTGATATGCAAACAAAACATGAAATTCAAATTCTTCTTAAAGAATCTTGTAATATGCTTCGGGTTCAATATTCTGATGAAGCAACCAAAGTAATGGAAAATATGGGTTTTACTCTTGATGGGGGACGTACTTTAGTTATGCCACCAATGTATTTTAATAATTAAATTTATTATGTTTTTGTCGAATCAATTGTGTTTTCTTTTGTAAACATTTTTCACTTTTGTGTGTTGAACATTTTTCATGGATATAAATTTATTACTCATTTTACTTGAAAAACATTATTAACAAATCAAAAACGCACAATTAAATAAAAGAAGTAAAAATCGTGTAAATCAAAAAATTTTTGCAAAAAAAAGAGCAAATTTCTAAAACTAATAATTTTTTAAAAATTAGAAAGAAAATATTCCGTAAGCACACTACAGTCTTGAAGGCCGTAAGCTTTAACTTCTGCCAATTTTGTCGAGGAAAATCTGAGAAAAAATCCGATACTGCAGTATTTTTCTGGTAGTGGAAAAAATGCGAGTAATACTCATATAATTTTTTGTCACTTATGCCAAAAACACGCTTGATCCTTTTTACAAGGAAACATTTCTAAAGTATTCTTTTTTAGATAAGTACTGTACTTGTTTCTTTTTTTCTTGTTTCAGTTCTTTGTACAATTGTTTATGAATAAATTTGACTCCCAAAATAGTGTGCGAAAAAAACTGCGAACAAAAAAAAGCATTTTTATTTTTTAAAAGCTCAATGATCGCACTTTGGAAATCTGTTTTGGTCGTTTTTTCCTTCTGTAAAAATTTGCAAATCATTGACAAAAACGACAAAAGTGCCATAAATAGTAAAAATGCAAGTAATGACAGAACAGGCAAAATAAGAAAAGGCCCAAATGGCAAACGGCAAATGGCTATGGCAATAACTTTAATAATCCCTCAAATCGTCGGAGTTTTCCTTTGATCTTTGGCGCATTAAAAGTAATGTGTCGGATTTCGGGAATCCCCACTGGAGGGGGTCAATTTTTAAAGATAACAGAGTCAGTTATCTTTAAAAAGCTAAATTAAATATTAGACAAATAAATAAGGCTATGCATCTTCTTAAAAATAAGGAAACATGGGCTCCATTCAGTTTTTTTTATTAAATTCATATTACACAATATATATTTATCTTTATTCCAAAAATACCATTTAAATAATGTATTTTCGATGATTAATTTCTATTTGAAAATTTGTTGAAATTTTTACTTTTACAAGTTTGCAAACATTTTCTTCGTAAAAATCTGCAGCGGCAATTGTAATTGGTTCCAAATAAATTAAACATAAATATCCATTGTATTTCATATTATTTTCAATAAATTTTACAATTAATTCTGGACAAAAAATTTCTGGTATTCCATCAAATTCGCAATATTTAAGTTTATTTTTTCGCTTTAAATTTGCTAATTCTTTCATTGACATTTTTTGCCATGGCACACTAAAAAAATTATCTTTACATTTATAGTATTCAAAAATATATTGGTGTCTTCCTGGGGAAAATTACATAGGATTCAAAATATGTGTAAAATAAAATACTCACGCAATACAATTTAACTGTGGCACAGAATTCCATAAATTAATAATTAAATTATATTCATCACAAATTTCACAATTTTTTTCAATAATAAAAAAATCAATCGAAGTTACAAAAAAATAGTCAACAATTGCTTGATTTATTTGGCATTCATCGAAACGCAAAAGTAACCCATGTTTCTAAATTTAATTTAATAATCGAAGCAGGGATGTGCGGAAATGGCTTTTGATAGCAGAAACGGAATTCCGCACATCCCTGAATCGAATCTTTTAAAAAATAAAAATTTTTTGCTTACAGAGTTATTATTTTTTGCTATTTTTATTTTTTGTTTAACTAAAATAAAATCATTTAAAGTTAAGCTAAAAAATTCCAAATTATATTTTGCGAAAACAATTTTATTAATTTTTTCTAATGTTTTTATTCCAATAAATGCTGTAATAATATCATCAAATCGATCTTTTGATAAATCAAACTTTTCATTTGGAGTAATCGTCAATTGATTAAAATCATAATTTCTTATACGTTGAACAAGATTTAACATTGTTTTTGAAGTTTGTGAAATTTTTATTTGTTGTTGAAGGCTTGAATTTTTTATAATATAGTATTCAATTGTGGAAGGAAAAGATAAGCAATGGTTTTTGTAAAGTTTAAAAAATTTTAAAATCGTCAGTAATAAATTAATAATATATTTTATTAACATTACAAAAAATTTAAGTAATAACAATTTTTTTAGCTGATATTTTTTGACAATCAAAAAATATGCATGTCTTTTCAACAAAAAAAATGTAGAAAAAATCAACAAAGAGTTTTTGAGAGAAAAATGTAAAAGTCGGCAATGTGTGCCAAAAAATCAATGACTTCTTTCACTCTTACTGAAATTAAAAACAAGCTTAATTTTGTCATGGACTTGTCTTTTTTTCGTCTCCCTCGTGGTATGAGGAAGGGCGAGTTTTTGAAATATGCGAAAGAAGGGTGAGGGGATAAAATCGTCCATTCACATAACTGTTTGGAGTTAAAAATGTACAAAAAAAATTTGGGATATCTATTATTCAACAGAATTACATAATATTAATGCTCCTTTTTAAGGAGCAATTGGCGTTCAACTTCTATTTCTTTTTCTCGTTCAAGCAAAATAGTATCAAAAAACACTTGTACGTAAACTGAACAGTTCACTCCAAACGAAGATATTCTCATCCAATTGCAACAACCGATTTATTAAACTTGTAAGCCTTTTGATCAGAAACAAAAGAATTTAATTTATACAAATAAAGAGTTGGATTACTATTATATCGATTATCTGCAACTCCCGTATAAAATCCAGAATCATGAAATTTCATGACATAAACTTGTGAAGTTATAAAAGACAACTTTGTCATATACGCGATTAATACAACAATCCATTCTTCAACAGCAGTTTATTAATTCAAAGCAAAAATAAATTTAAAAATATAATACAAAATCAGAGCTCGAATAAAAACATGTTTTTTCAAAAAAAGAAATAAATATATTAATGAGCACCACGAGTTGTTGTAAATACCAAAGTTGCAAACATATTTTGCATCGTATCGTTTAATGCTGGCA
>JAQIXH010000987.1:0-10208 GCA_034700145.1 Panagrolaimus detritophagus | reverse complement strand
ATGTTTTTGTTGAAAAATAAAATATGTAAATTTTAGCAAATGTAAATCTTTTTATAGTTTTTTGCATAAAAATTATTATTGTTTTAATTTTTACTGTAAACAATAAAAAAAATTTGTTGAGTTTATTTTTAATTATTTTTGTTTAATAAAAAGTAATTTGCATTTTCACTGTTGATTTTGCATATTTAATAAAATTAGTAAAAAAAAAGATCAAAAAAATTATGGATTACGTTTTACACACATAAAATCGTCAGGCGACTTGGACACTAATAAAAAGCATAGTATCCTTTGATCACTCGTGAAAATTTGTAGAAAAAATGTTGAATTTTTTTACCAACTTTTAATTTCATACTTATAAAACGCTATCTTTAAAACTAACAATAATAATTTTAAGATAAAAAGGGACAAATTAAAATTACAGCAAAAACACAGATCAAAAAAATGATTAATTTTAACTTTAGATAGCTGGCTTCTTTTTAGAGCTACAATTTTTCTTGAAGAAGCATTGAAAAAAGGATGATGTCATTTTGTAGATGCGGCAATCACCGCCATATCTGCTTGAAATTACAATGCAAAAATATTAATTAAATATTCAAAGTTTAAAAAATTACAGTCTCAAAAAAAAATTTGACTTGACTGTTGCAAAAAAAAGTCCAATGAAAAAAGAAAATAGATCTTTCAGCTTTTACAGTTGAAGAGAAAAATGTGTGTCTTTCATCTTTTTCTCTTTTATTCGATGGTCTTTGTTTCACTGCTTTTTTGAAAACTATATTTTTTAGGTGCCAACAAAAGACATACCCTTTTTTTCTTCAACTGTAAGAAAAAAAAGATGAAAGACTTTCTCATTTTCTTTTTTCATTAGACTTTTTTTTGCAACAGTCGAGTCAAATTTTTTGTGACTGCAATTGTTTAAACTTTGAATATTTAAGAAATATTTTTGCCAAACTTTATTTAAAATAAAATGACAAATTATTTTATTTTCAGATGATTCATTCCGTGAAAAATCTATACCAGAAAAATTAAAGGTCTGGTGACATACAGCACTGCTAAAGTTGGCAAGGCGCCTACACCTTGACAAAAATAAGATCAATTATTTATCATATCGTATCGGTGATGATAAATGTTCAAAGGAAATATTTTCATAAAACAAATATTGAAATTAAGTCACAATAAAGCTTATAATTGATGCAAAATTAGCATTAATTAATATTTGAACTTAATATAGTTTTTCAAATTGCACTAAAAATATTAAATAAATGAACTCTTATAAAAGAATGAGTTCTTTTATTTAATATTTATCAAATAAAGTTATATTTAAAATATTAAAAAAATATACTATCGGATATTTGCATAACTTTCTTTATCAATATTTTATTCATATTTATCACTTTTGGATCTAAAATTGATGTTTCTTATCTCAGTTTTTAAATAGATGACTTTTCTCAATCGAATAAAACTTTGGACGAAAGAAATTTGACCCGACTTGTATCGTTGATGCAATTTTTTTTCAACTTTGACTTCAAATATTCTTTGTCTCTCTTACCCTTTTTTTTTGGCATTTTTAGACATTTCTCTTTTTTTGCAATCGGTTCTTGTTTTTTTCATTTGCGTTTTTTAGAAAAAGAAAAACCGATGGCAAAAATAAAAATCAATCACAAAAAAGATTGGCCTTTTAATATATGACATTTGCATTCCGCTTTTTGGCATTTTATTCAATACCTAAAAATCTATCGACAAATGTTTTGCCATTATTTTTTTTAATATTTTAAATATAACTTTATTTGATAAAATGCAATGTTCGAACATTGCATTTTATTAAATAAATCCATTTGTAACTAAAATGATTTCGTGTTTGTTTTAAAAACACAAATTTATACGTTAGAGAATGTCATTATTAAAATAAAGCCATTCTCCAACCGTACTTACTTTTTTTATCTAAAGATATTATGACATGCCATATCTGTTCCTTAGATTGTGATAATGATGGAAGAAAACGTGGTATCATTATTGGCTGAGGCCGCATTATTAAATGTTTGCAGATTATTTAAAACATACAAAGTAATTAAAAATTGTCGTTTTTATACTTTATACCTGTTATGAAAAAATTCACATAATCATTATTAATAATATAAGCTTAAATTTGTTACAAATAAATCCTTTAATGGATAAAAAAAAGCGTCTGACACGTTATAGAAATTATTTATGTCTGATGAGGCATATTTTACAAAAAATGTCAAGCTTCGCTTAGATGTCGGCTGATAAAAAATTAAAAAACTATTAAGTCTATGAAATAAACTTTGAATTTGATTTTATAAAATGCTTTTTAAAAAAATGACATTTGTGTTAAACATTTTTTAAGTGATTTGTGATTTAAAAAAAGATCCTTTAAATTTTAGTTGACAGACGTGTCATAAGTTTTCTTTCGTATCAAAAAAAAGATTGTTGGCTATTTTGGCTTTTATTAAAAAAGGATATTTTTTGCGTAATGTGTGAATTGGCTTTTTTTGGTGCTTTTTTAAAATATATACGACTGAGTTCAATCATGATGCAACATTTTTTAGGAAAATAGTATCCGCTGAAGCTATCTGTGAACAAAGATATGAATATTGCATTAATCATTTTACCTTTAATGACATTATTTGTTACTGTAAGCTATAACAAAAAAAAGTCCTCATTTTGTTGGTATTTTAAAAAATATCAGTAACGGCTAACAGGGATGTGCGGACGTACTTCCGGGGAATATATTTCCGCAAATTTTTTCTCAATACTGAAAAAATAATTGTTTTTTTTTTTAAATAATACATTTCTGATCTAATTTTTATCATATCTTATATCTGTTCAAACAAAATTTAAATATAAAATTAGATCTTACTTTCGCTCCCATTTTTTAAACGGAATTCCGTTTAGCACTTCCGCCAAAATGAGAGCGAAAATGATTTATTTTTTAGTAAAAGCATATGTTTAAATTCTGTTTGAACAGATATAAGCTATGATAAAAAATAGATCAGAAATGTATTATTTAAAAAAAACAATTTTTTTTTCAATATTGAAAAAAAATTTGCGGAAATGTATTCCCCGGAGATACTTCCGCACATCCCTGATTGGTAGTTATATCAGTAACGGCGAAGCAGGCCATTTTATAAATTCAGTGTCAAAAATAACAGTTTATAAACAACAAAGCTTAATTAATTCTCTAACATTTTTTATAGTGTAATGCAGAATGTTGCGGAATGCATGTTGGAAATACTGGATGGTGTAGTGCCTATGGAAAATGCAATATGTAAGTTTTTATGTCTCCCTTTTTTTCTCGTACACATATTTTTAGATTTTGTTGTAATTGTGAAAATGGATGTCGAGCAGATGATGAAAAAAAGAAAATGTTTAAAGAGCTTGTAAAAACGCCAAAAGAAGAATTCGATTTAATTGATAAAAATAAAGATGGATTTATCAGTTTTGAAGCAGCGTTAGAATATGCAAATTCACATTTAAATGAAATTAATCGCGGAAATATTATGGATCTCAGCCAAGATCGATCATGGTTTACTTTTATGGATTCAAATGGAGACGAAAAAGTTACTCCTCATGAATTTGATTCTTCTCTTTAAAACGCTTAACAAAAAATGTCCGTTTTTAAAAACAAATTTTTTAACCATTGATGTTATAGCTATAAAAAAAAAGTTTTAAAACAAATAAAACGTTAAAAGAAATCTTTGAATTAAGCAAAAGTTTTAAAAAAACAGCGGTTATTTAAAAAAATAAATTCATAATTCTGTAATTTTGTTAAAATATGGTCATAGCTTATTTATAATGGAACAGTCGAAATATTGGTAGTGAATTATGTTTCTTCTATTCGTTTTCATATGGTATATTTTATTATAGAAATTTTAAATACCGCTTTAATATTTTTTGCAAAACCAAATATTCAAAGAAGCAAAAAAGCAAAATTTCTTCAAATTTGTCGAGATTTGTCATCGCAAAAAATCGCGATGTTTCTTTTATCTTTTGATCAGCAAAGTTAAAGTCTCTCATTTCTTGCTTTTTCACTTTACTTTCAAATATTTTTCTGCTGCAGGCCGGCCAGATCTTGTTGAATAAAATATTTTAACGTCAATAAAATGTATCGAACCACTTGACTATTGTAATTTCTTGACAAAATTTTCTGTCTAACAAAATAATATTTTCGTTTCTTTTTTGCATTATGTTTTTTAGTTCGACAATTCTATCCAAAATGAAATAAGATAGAGCTGAAAAAAGCTTTTTGTTTTTTGTTTCTTTAGCAAAATCAAGATGCTTTTTTGCGAGTCATCTTATGTCCAATGCTACAAATGAAACGCAATGTCATAACTTTTTTTTCTCTCATTGTTTCCAATGTTAAAAAAATCCAACATTACATTTTTTTTCAAATTTTTGTTATACTATGATTTTCGATATTTGCAATAAATAATGGTGAGATGCCATCAAATGTTCTGTTAAATTTACATTTTGAGAAACATTTATTCACACAAATCCGCAAGAAAAAATAATTTTCTTAAATTTTAAAAATGAGTAGTTCATATAAAATATTCAAAAAAAAGGTAGCAGAAAAAAACACGGTGTGTCGACCGCCTGCAAAGGTGTCTCGTCAGACAATTTGAATTTTTGATCCCTATCTCTGAGACATCCAAGTTGTTTTAGATATTAATTTTTACCTTAAAAAAAGTTTCCTACCCCAAAAATATATTCCAAATGAAAAATTGCAAAAAAAAATTATAAAATAGCTCAAATTTTCAGTGCAAAAGAGATAGATGGTCAATGTGCGTCTCTATCTTAAGCACTACCACACAGACACACGACGAGACAGCGCAACACACCGTGAAAAAGAATAAATAAAATGCAATGTTATAAAAAAACGAATAACTTCCTTTTTTTGTAAAAATGTTTCCTTTTTTCCCCGAAAATAGTTTGTTAGTTTTCTTAAACAAGTAAAAAAAGGCGGATAGCAGGAAAAAAAGTTGTAGAAAAAGTTCAAAAAAGAAGAAAAAAGATGAAAAGTGACATTTCAGTTTGGGGTCGTTTGATTGTTAAACAATGGCAAAAAGGCAAATAGAAATTATTTGGTTTATCCGCCGACAAGCAAGCGTGTTTTTAGGTTGAAAATATAAACATGACATGGAAAGGAATTATAATACTGGAATGCATTTTACATTAGAGTTTTAACTAAAATAATGTTGTTATTAAAAAATTAAAAGTTTTATAATTATATCAAATATATTTCATAGTTTTTTAATAACGGTTATTACTGCTTCATCATTTTGTGATAACGTCTTTTTTATCCATTTAAATTTATAAAAATATATTTTATTATAACAAATTTTGATATCTTTAATTTTTTTGCAAAAAAAATTGTCGTCACAAAAATCATTAGAGGCGAATGTTAGTTAAGATATTTATAAAACAACAAGAATTTATGAACTTTTAAGATATCAGAAAAATAGAAGGAACGAAAAATCAAAAGCTGCCGTAACAAATATATTGGTCATATACTTGTAAATATTAAAAACATTATTGTTTCTTTATAGCCACAATTTTTTTTGGCCGCCACCCTCTTTGTTTTTTTCTGAAGAAAAATGAGACTGCTGCGATCTCTAGATAAAAGATCACAATTTTGACCAATAAAAAGTATTTTTTTAAAATTTAAATATTAAAGTCCATTCAGATAAATGAAAAAAATGACTTTCTCGAAAAAAAAATTTAGCTGGAAAAAAAAATTAACGCCAAAAAAGTTTCTTTGTCAAAAAAACGGGTATCTGGCGAGTTCTATCCCGATTTTGGTATATTTTCCTTTATTTTCAAAACCGGTGCGTTTATCTTTAAATGAACAAATGACAACTAAGAAGAATAAAATGGGAGTGGAGAGGTCAGAGATAATAATTATGGCACAGGTAAACGGGCATGTACCGACTTTTTTTTCTCTTCTGTCCAGCAGTTTCAGTTGATTTTTTCACTGATGGACGATTGTTTCAAAAACTTGAAGGAAAGCTACGACGGGCGTGGCAGCTGTTAGATAATATCTCTTATGCAAGAAATATCGTCCACAATAAACCATATTTTTTTGATGAGTTGGACGAGATAATTCAAAAAAAACATTGTCAGTTTTTTCGAGTCACTTTTTTTGGACAGTTAATTTTTTTCCATATTTTTAGATTTTTATTGCACAAAGTTTTGCCGTTTTTTATATTTCGTTTAAAGCAACATTTGATTACAGTTGATTTTTTCTGCTTTATTTAATCTTGTTTTGTTATAAAAAAGGGGTCACTTAATGGAAGCGTCCTGGATAACCAAAGTTTTTTTTCGTTGTTAATGAAAGATACTCCCAGTGCAAAAATTTTTGAAAATAGTTTAAGTTAAAAAAATTAATAGAATTTGATAAGTTTTTACAGTCTTTGCGATTAATCGGAAACAACAAAAATTGACCCTAAACCATGCTTCAATTAAAGAAATTTATAATCTTGTCTTATTTAATCATGATCTGCAGATTTCTTTAACTGAATGAAAAATGTTTTAGGGTTACTTTTAATCGCAATGACAGAAAAAGCTATTAGATTCTATCAGTTTTTTTCATTTTGGCAATTTGCATAGTTTTCGGGACATGGGTATCTTTCATTAGCAGTGAAAAAAACCTTTGGGCACTTATTTACTTTCCCCCCCCCCCTTTTTTTCATTCACAAATTTGCATAAAATTAGTGAGTTTACGTTGAGAATTCAAAAGGGTGTCGGGTGGGTTGAATGAGCGGTTGTGTTTTGTGAATGAAAAAAAGGGAGAGGGGAAAAGTAAATAAGTACCAACCTTTGTTCATCTCGGAAATTCTCTTTAGAAATTTCCGTTGCTAAGATAGCTCTTGTGATCTCAGTATCACAATGTTGCCTGCAGAAAATATAATGCGTGCTGCGGTCATTCGTACGGTTTTTTAAAGACCATTTTTTAGCGTGTGCCAAAAAATGAAGCAATTTTTCATGCCCTTTATAACACTCTACGGCATCTTGTATCTAAATGTTTTGGTCAATGGTTCCCTTTATTTACCAAAGACAAATCAAAAAGGTAAAAATTAAAATCCAACTTTTTATAATATTTTCATGAATTGCAGAAAGAATCCAAAAATTTTATTATAATGAAACTTGGAATGATTGTTTAGCTTTTGTTTATACGGGCACTGAAAAAAAAGGACAATTCGTTTTTGATGCCCCTTTTGATTGTGCTTTTATCGGTAAGAGGATAATATTTTAGAGTTTACACATGGCGGATTTGAAAAAAAAGTGGCACGCTTTTAACATGCAGAATTTTTTACTAGATTTTAAAGCAGATTTTTTCAATCAAATTGTTATTTTAACGTTAATTTTTATCATAAAACATTTTTTTGGGTTTAAAATGAAAGATACGCAAGAGCTTTTTGTAATAAAATGTCTAATTAACGAGTAAATCTAATAAGACATTATTTTACTAAAAGCACTTGTTTATCTTTCATTTTAAACACAATAAAATGTTATATAATAATAAATAACGTTAAAACAGCAATTTGATTAAAAAAATTATGTTAAAATCTGGTTATAAATTATGCATGTTGCATGCAAGCCATTTTATTTTTTCAAAGAAATGGGTCCGCCGTGTTTAACTGTTAATTGTTTTAGCGGATATCTTTTGCGAAGGCCCTAATCCCTCCAAACTTCCAACCAGTGTACACAAAGATCGCAGTTGCGAGACTGGGAGATGTACTTGTGATGAAGCAATATGCCCCAACGGTTATAAATGTTCTGATGGATTGTGTTGCGAAAAGGAACAATATGGTTAGTTTTTATTAGCGTTTCTGTATCCATTTTCGCAAATTCCACTTTAAAGGGGGCGTCCGAGTTTAGCAAATTTTTTTTTCTAGGCGAAACATTTTGTAGCATGAAACAACAAAAAAAGCTTTCTATGGCCTGCGAGCATGACCGTAGTCAAAAACAATTTCGGAGGGACCATAATCGTTTCAGGCGAGAGCACGCCTTTGATCATTTTGACGGAAGCTTCAAAAGATCGAAGGCATTCTTTAATTTTGGAGAGGCACAAATCCGGAATGCCCCCTCCCTCTCTACGGCCTTGCCAGCCGATAACTTCCTAAAGAGGTTTTTTTACGGCAATTTCCGGGCGAATCAAATAGAACTTTTTAGGAAAATAGAGAATTCCCTTCAAAATCTTATAAAACTTTATAAAACTTTGATAAAAATTACTGTAAAAAAATTATCTATGGAAAGTTATCCGCCGCAAATAAAAAAATTTTTTGTGGGATAAATATGAAAGCAAAGGGGGGGGGGGGAAACATTAAACGTGGATTTTACAGTATGGCCTTTTGAAACTTTTTGCTTTGAGAGATACAGCTCCGACATACTTCACTTTCTAACCAAATGCGTTATCACTACATATATTTGCATTTTTTAGATAGTTATTCGGATGCAAGAAATCAAAAATGTCCTGATGGAAGTATCGCCGGCTCGATTCAAAATAGACTCGGATCTTCTTATGTTATTTTTGGTGAAACGTGTAAAGACTTGATTTGTAAGGCTGATGAAAGATGCGTACAAATAAATAAATACTTTGCTAAATGCTGTGAAAGAACACAACCAGAAAAGAGTTGAATTATTTGTGAATGAATTACAAAAATTTCATTTTTTCTCCATTTCTTATTAAATTTTGTTTCAATAAATTTTTATTTTATATTAAAAACTGCCATTTTTGAAAATGAAGGAACATTTTTTTTGAAAACAATTTTTGTAAAATAAACAAAATATATATGAATAAAAGAAGAATCAGCTTTAATGAAACGTGTGAAAAGATTATAAGAATCTGAAAACAAATTGAATAATTATTAGGAGTACAGTTACAATAACCAGACGAGTTTTAATTTATTCAGTTGCAAGCAATTTATTTTTTAAAAAGCTTTGTACCTCTTAAATCTGTCTCTGCAAACTGCTTTTTAAAACTCACCTTTCATGTTCAATAGTTCACTTTGGATCCATTGTATCAGCATGATAAAATAAATTTTTTTTAATCTTTTTTTTATCTGCACTGCTCAAATTGTGTAAAAATATTTATTTTGTAAATATTATTATAATAAAAAATTTGTATAAATTTTATATTTAACATTTTTTCTGAATTGCATATTTATTTTGACTTTTTTCGTGTATAAATTTTTCTGTAATATTTTTCCAGATGTGCTTATAAACGTAAAATTCAGGAAAAATTAGAAAAAATTCTACAAAAAAATTTGCATTTCTGAAAAAAATAATACAGAAAAATTTATACATGAAAAAAGTTAAAATAAATATGCAATTCAAAAAAAAGTGAACTAAAAAATTCATGCATATTTTTTATTACAATAGTATGCACAAAATAAATATTTTTACACAATTTGAGCAATGCTGATAAAATAAAAAGAAAAAAAAAATTATTTCATCATGCTGATGCAATGAATCCAAAGGGAACTGTTGAACATGGAAGGTCAGTTTTAAAAATCAGTTTGCACAGACTGATTTCACATGTACTGATTTATTTAAAAAATAAATTGCTTGCAACTGAATAAATTAAAACTCGTCTGTTTTTTGTCACTGTACTCCCAATAATTATTCAGTTTGTTTTTAGATTCCTATAATCTTTTTATTATTTATTACGTTTCGTATTTTTTAAAATTTTGTTATTTTTTTGAGTTTTATTTTGTTTCGCTCGTTTTGCAAAAATTGGCACAAAATTTTGTCAAAATTTGAATAAAAATCAGTCATAAATGGAAAGAAAAAGATCGCATTCTAGTTTTATTTTTTTCTTTATTCTAGTTCCCGTTTAAATTTTTATTTGCCAGTATTAAATTCTCAAAATTATAGCAGCGATCAAATCAATATCTATAAAAACAAACGATTAATAGAAAAATGGTGTGTTTTAAATTTGACGCAAATGATAATATAAAGCACCACATTATGCTTAAACTGAGACAACAATGATATCATATTTTTTATCTAATCAGTTCTTAAATTTTTATGACTTTAAAGCACCACCAAATCTGTTTGTATAAAAGTAAGCACAATTGGTCCAAAAATCAACAACCAATTCCTTTCTCCTCAAAAAGTATGTTCCATTTTCTTCTTTTCATTTTATTTGTTTATTTTCCAGTAGCATTAAATGCACAAAATTGTAGCAGTGATCA
>JAQIXH010000986.1:0-10209 GCA_034700145.1 Panagrolaimus detritophagus | reverse complement strand
AAATGCGCAACTGGAAGCGGTCAATATAATATTACAGAAAAACAAAAAGTCGCAAATTGTCTCTACACGTAGCTAAATGAAATCAATAAAAACCAAACAAAGCAAAGTTCTAAAAACACATAAAAAATGGTTTTTTCTAATAGTTTCTTACATTATTTTTTATAAAAACTACAAATTAAGAGATTCTGCATGTTTTAATATTCGTTTTTACTCTTTTTAAATGACAAGATAAAAATTCTATAACATAAATACATAATATTAAGAAAAAAAAGCAAAAATATTCAAAGATTTTTACTTATGATTTTGAAACAGACAAAATGCAGCAACGAAAATATTATTGCCAACTTTATTTTTTCGTCGTTATTTATTTAGCAAAAAAGCTTTATGAAAAGAACGCCCTCAGCATTCTGTCAGTTGTGTACGCATTTGCATCCGTCTGCTAAAATATTATAGACATAGTTTTAGCGCAGAATAATCCGTTTTTCACATAAAACAAAATACATTATTCGCTTTATTTCTTTATTATATTTGTGTTTGGAATCTCTCTTTGAATATTTTGATAACAGCATTTAAGAACAATTACAAAATATCAGTGACTTTTTTATCAATTAAACAAAAATATTATCGAAAATGCTAAAATACGTTTTGTAATTTGGATTGGTAATTGGTCCATTATTAATTTTAGCAAAAAATTTATAATTTTTCCAATAAAATACTAAATGATGGCTTTCACTTTAATTACACTTCTTTTCTAAAAAATGTTTAAAGCAAATTTTTATTTCAAAAGTAAAAAAAGCAAAATATTGATGACTTAAAGGTTTTTTGATGATCAATTTTTTAAAAATACATAAAAAATGCAAAGTTTAGCCATTTCATTTTTTCTAAATTTTATGCAAGGCGAATAATTTTATGGAATATTTTTTTCACAGGATTTAAGAGATAAGGGCCTTAGATCTGGTGAGATAAAACATTGATTAATTTTTTCTACCAACAACAGATAATATTAAAATTTTCTTCTAAAAAATTTTTGAGAAACAATAAAGGAAACTTAAGCAATTTATCTTTGTAAGGGTAACAGTGTTCGATTTTAATAAATATCGTTCTATTTCGAAATTGCATCAAAACATTGATGCAATTTCTGTATTTTTTATTACCTTTGCAAAACAGTTGTTAATTATTTCTAAAAATTTTGGCTTTAAAGAATCGTACTTGAAATATTCAAAGATTATAGTTTTAAAAAAGATTAGAAAATCAACGAAAGACTTGATGCAAAAAAAATAAGAAAAAATGTTGTATCTTTTTTTAGAAACACATATGACTCAACGAATAAATAGCGTTTTCTTTCTTTAACATTGAGAAAGGACTTTTTTCGTCGAAAAATACACCAAAAAACGCTCTATTTTGCATCTGTCTTTTTTTGAAAAACTATGTTACATATTTGCTCGTTAAGTTTTTGCCTGTTTTGCGGCCTTTTTTCTCCAATTGCAAAATTTCGAAAGAATAGTCTTTGGTTTAAAAAAGTGAAGAAAAATTGATTAAGTTTTCCTTTTTGTTAATTATCTTATTTTTGTTTGTGTATTTGAATATTTTGTTTTAAATAAAAAAATTATTTTAAACGGATATTACTGAGTTTTTGAATAGGGCAACAAAATATTCTTTTTCAATTCAAATATTCCATTCAGTACGTTATTTGAAATAAAATAATAAAACAAAATGACGTTTAAAAGTCAATTTAAAAATGTGAGACATAACTAAAATAACTTCTTTGAAAATCAATGAACAGTTAAAGTCATATATAAACAAACCTCTTTTCAGAAAAAAATGTTTATGCTATCTTCAAAGGCGTTTAATCTCGGTGACACATTTATATCTAAAAAATAAAAAAGCGGATTTCTCTTTTGTTCTTTTGTTAAAAAACAAACCGTTTTTTTTAACAAAAATTTCGTTGTGAAGTTTTATGTAGCTTTTTTATGTAATGAATTCTTTAAAGAGTTTTTTTAAATTTATATTATTTTTTTCTTTAAACAATTAATTTTTACGATGCATTCTTCCAATGATGTTGTTGCATAATAAATGCTTTCAATTCCATCGGCTAACGAAAAACATTTTTTTTTAAATTTTATGCTTGAGTTTATAAAAATTTGTTTTGAATTAAACTCGTTGAACAATTTTTATTAACAAGAAAAAATAAAATATTCTAAAAAAAACGCTTTTTTACTAAAACACAGAAAAATGTGAATGAATAATTTTTTTTGAAAGTAAATATTTTGCTCAAAGAAAAATATTTTCAACGCTTTTTTCTTGCTCAAAAATTTTTGTTCTATGAGAAAAAAACGCTTTTTGTTTTGAAAATAAGCAAAAAATATTGTTTTTCCACGATGTTTTTTTCTCTTTGAAAGACATTACAATTTTTTTATTTCTTACTTAAAAACAAAAAAATGAAATGTATGATAAAAAAATTTTGTCACTAATTTAATTGTTTTTTAAAAATTATTTCGCATAAAAATGTTTTTGTTTTTTTGGTGGTTTTTTAAAATTTGATTTCAAAGGAATTTTTCTTTTCTGTTTCAAAACAACCAATTTTGAAATTTTTTTTCAAATCTGATTTTGAAAAATGACAAATAAAATTAAAACAAAATATTAAAACATTTGTAAATGCCGAAGTGGGTGATAATATTAAATATTGGTTTTTCATCTGAATCATCTGATTAAGATGTTAATTAATACCTTTTAATTTATACATTGTCAGAAACAAACTTATTAAAGATAAATTAGTTCTTTGGTTTGTTAAAACTAAAGTTGAAATATTCAAAAAACTAACTTTTTTGTGACAAAATTTTTTATTGCAGCGATTGCTATTCTTCGATAGTGACTGAAAACAAAGCAAACATCTGTTTCTTTAAAGTTGAAAAAGGCGGACGTTTCTTTTGCCGATTTTCATAGTCAACAGCGAAGACGACCTTTTCCTTTTTGAATGCTTTTTGTTTTCAAAAAATTTTCTACAATTTCGCTCGGCAAATGTAAAACCTTTTCTGTCTTTCTTTTTTTTGAAAATTTTTGCTGAACCCCATTAAATTTAAAATATTAACAAAAATTGATTTTTCTATGGAACAAAGTAAAATATTAAAGTTTTCAAGTTTTTGAATATTTTAAGTTTTATTATGAAATAATTATTTTGCCGATTAAAAAGAAAAGAAAAAAAACAAAATTTGCACTTCGAAAACTTACTATTTCTATAAAACTTTGATTTTGCAGGCATCGTTTTTAAGAAAAACATTTTTTCCGGTTTTCTTCAATATTTTGTTTAATTTTGTAATTTTAATTTATTGAAATAAAATATTCAAAAGCTTTTGTAAGAAACAAAAAACAACAAAAAGTGTTATCGCTTTTTTATATCGAATTACAAATTTTCTGCTAACGTTTTATAGATTAAGAAAATTATTAAAAAAAGGTAATTAAGCTTTAACCCGGTCTTTCCATTGCATTTAATTTTCGCACATTCTTTTTTAAAAGCAGCTTCGAAAAACATTGCATTTTGTGCCGAAATCTATGTTTTTTAAATCATCATTTAACTTTTATTAGGACATTTTGTTTCGAATATTTTTGATGAATGGATTTATGAATAAATATTTTTCATAATTTTCGAACATGAGAAACGACCTTTTTTTTCGTTTCTGCGGTAGAGTTTAAACAAAGTATTTCAACAAAAATAATATATAGAATTTTCCTGTAAAGATTTAAGATTTAAAAAATATACCTGGTCTTGTAGGTTTGATAGTGCTCGATTAAAATAAATATTGAATCTTGAGTAACAGTATTGACATAATTTATGTATTATTCAAATTTTGGCACAAAATTGTAATTTGTTTTTAAAAATTCTTACTTTAAAGATTATAAATAAAATATTCAAAAAAACATTTTAAAATTAAATTATGTAAGAAAATCGTAGAAAAAAAAGAAGAAAAAACGTTGTCTACTTTCACAAAAAAAAAACATTTTTCAGCGAAAAACATTATTTTCTTTTTTTAATATTGATAAATGACGTTTCTTTGTATCGGAAAAGCTTTTTGCATTTTTCTTTAAATAAAAAAAACATACAACACGTTCGATTTCAACAACGATGCTTTTTCAGGGGTTGCTTTTGAAAGCAAATGTGTGTCATATGTTTTTCCTTTTAAAGAAAAATGCAAAAAGTCTGTAGTAGAGAAAGCAAAAAAACCACTTATACATTTTCTCTTTAGCAAAACTGAAAAATAACATTTTTAGTCTTTTAATATTTTAGAGTTTTATTAAAGAAAACTGCGTTAAACCGATATTATTCGGTTTTTAATCAAATATAAAAGATGTATTTTGATTTTGATATTTTCATCAACAAGTGATACTGCCGTTATTTAAAAAAAGATGACATCCAAAACAAAATTCATAAATGTCAGACTTTTAAGTAATGCTATTTAAAAATAGCATTACATTTATTAAAATGATTGATCAGGTACTGTCAATTAAAAATTTAAAAGTTTAAGCTGAGAAAACTATCAAGATCAATGTACAGAATTATTCAAAATGTTGCTAATATGTAAATTGACCCATTTTTGTCAACAAAACAAATTTAGTTTTTTTTTTCAAATTCGAGTTAGAAAAAACCGATAAAAATATTTAAAATAATAAAAAGGCAAGCAAACTATGGAATTTTTGACATTATTTATACACAATGTTTCATCAGAATGAAGAATGAAATAAAAACGCTTAAGCTGTAATTTTTATTCATTCATTTTATGCTTCGCTTTTGTTCATTGAAAGACATAAATTTATGGATATTTGAGAAATTTATTTCATAAAATAACAAAACCGGAAAGAAATGACATGTGTATTTTCACTAAAAACTGGCAGTTTGGTACAAAATGATACAAAAACAATTATTAAAGTTGTACAAAATAACAACAAAATACAAAATTTTTTTAAAAAAGAATAAAAAATAATTTTTTTTGATAAAACCATTTGAGATTTGCGTTGAATTCATTCTAAACAATTATTCTTTCTTTGATCGTTTCATTGGGGGTTCCTCTTTATTCTGAAATTCTGATGTAATTTGTAAACGTTCGGCTGCATCTTTTTGCAACTTTAATAAGAACTCTTTATAAACTGATAAGCTTTTATTTTGCAATTCTATAAGCTTTTTTGCAGCTTCAAGCGCAGCTTCAGATCCTCTGAGCACCTCTTCTTGAGCTTCTATTATCATAATTTTGGAATTGAGCAAATGAATGAAACCTTTTGTCACAGCATCATTTCTAAAATTTGTGATAAATTAACAATCATAAATAATGTAATTATTTAAAAGCTTACTTTTTTTCTAAATCTTTAACTTTTTCATTTGAATTTTTGAGTTCCTTCTTTAATTTTTTAATTTCTTTTTTTTCTTCGATCATTTTCAAGCACTTTCTTCTCCGTTTTTTGAAACTGGCCTAAAAAAATGTTTTTGTAATCACAAATTTATCGTTCATAAAAAAACTTTTAAAGTAAACGAAGGCATCGAGGACGTGGTAAAAAAACGAAAAACGACGCAACAAATTAAAATGTTGTAGGAATTTTTTCTAGAAAAATATTTAAGGAGACAACACAGCTGCAAACTGCAGTATCTGCCAACTAGCTGCCGAGTAAAATTATATGAACAAAAAAGTTCTTATTCATATAATTTTAAAAGTGTTATTTCAAAAAAGTGTATTCAATTTGCAAATTTCGCAACTGCCTTTGTTTTTTGAAGAAAGATGCATTCGAGTGATGATATTTGTAAAATCAATGGCGCAGTTGAAAAAGATTTTTGAAAAAAAATTTTCAAAGGGCAAAAAAAAGTCGTAAACAATATGTGCCCAAAAATGCTAGGGTCAGAAAAGACAAAAATGTGTATATCGCAGTAAAAAAGAAAAAGAAAGAGAGACTGGGTTATCCCTATTTTAACCCTAAGCGTTTGTGTTTTTGCAAGGCCGGGTAGGAGCCCAAAAAATGAAGTATTTGTTTTTGATTGTGTTTTTTTATCATTTAAAAAAAGGTGAAGACAGCGCCGCAACTCGGGGGTTTTTTAACTTTTATGTCAAAATACTTTTTAAAAAACTCAAAATCAGATGATATTTCAAAAGCAAAATATCAGACGTAAAAAATTCGTAAATGAAAAGACAGCATGTTTCAGCAATTTAAGTCACAAATATTTTTTTGTTGTTTTTTTGCGAACAAAAAGAAATCAATAAAAGCCAAACAAAGCAGAGTTCTAAAAACACATATAAAAAGTTTTTTCTGAAAATTTCTTACATTATTTTTTATGAAAACTGCAAATTGAAAGATTCTGCTTGTTTTAATATTCGTTTTTACTCTTTTTAAATGACAATATAAAAATCCTATATCTTAAATAATATTAAGAAAAATAAGCAAAAATATTCAAAGATTTTAACTTTTGATTTCGAAACAGACAAAATACAGCAACAAAAGGAAACGACCTCGTTTTCGTTTCTACGGTAGAATTTAAACAAAGTGAAAACAAATTATTATATTTCAACAAAAAAAAAACATATAGATTTTTTTTACAAGAAGATTTAAAATTTAAACATTATAACAGGTCTTGTATGTTTGATAGTGTTCGATTAAAATAAATATTGGAACTGTGATACTTCTGGTGGCTGCGTAGGAACTGAATTAACAGCACTGACACAATTTATGTATTTTAAATATTTTTGCAGAAAACTGCAATTTATTTTCAAAAATTATTACATAAAAACTTAAAACTAAAATATTCAAAAAACCACTTTTTAAAAATTATTTTGCCAATTTTATTTTTTCATCGTTATTTATTCAACAAAAAAACTTTATGAAAAGAAGAACGCCCTCAGCATTTTGTCAATTGTGTGCGCATTTGCATCCGTCTGCGAAAATTTTATAGAATTAGTTTTAGCGCAAAATAGTGCGTTTTTCACATAAAAAATACACTTTATTCGTTTTTTTTCATTATTTTATTTGTGTTTCGAAAGTCTTTTTGAATATTTTGAAAACAGCATTTAAGAACAATTACAAAATATCACCGACTTTTATTAAACAAAATTTATCGAAAATGCTAAATATATGTTTTGTACTTTGGTATTGTTTCCAATTGGTACATTATTAATTTTAGCAAAAAATTTTTAATTTTTCCAATAAAATACTAAATGATGGCTTTCACTTTAACTACTTTCTTTTCTAAAAAATATTTAAAGTACACTTTTATTTCAATAGTAAAAAAAGCAAAATGCTGATGACTTTTTTTTGATAATCGATTTTCTAAAAATACATAAAAAATGCATTTTTTTTTTATTTTTTTTTCTAAATCTTATGCAAGGCAAAACAATTATAATTTTATGGAACATTTTTTTTCACAGGATTTAAGGGCCTTAGATCTGGTAAGACAAAACATTGATTGATTTTTCCTACCAACAACAAATAATATTAGAGTTTTCTTCTAAAAGTTTTTAGAAGCCAAAAAAAAAACTTAAGCAATTTATTATTGTAGGTATAAAAGTGTTCGATTTAAATAAATATCGCTCACATCTTTGCATCAAAACATTGATGCAATTTCTGTATTTTTTATTACCTTTGCAAAACAGTTGTTAATTATTTCTAAAAATTTTGCTTTAAAAAATCATAATTGAAATATTCAAAAATTATAATTTTAAAAAAGATTAAAAAATCAATGAAAGACTTGATGCAAAAAAATAAGAAAAAATGTTGTCTCTTTTTTTAGAAACACATATGACTCAACGAATAATAGCGTCTTCTTTCTTCAACATTGAGAAAGGATTTTTTTTGTCGAAAAATACACAAAAAAACGATTTATTTTGCATCTGTCTATTTTTTAAAATACATATTACATATTTGCTCGTTAAGTTTTTGCCTGTTTTGCGGCCTTTTTTCTCCAATAGCAAAATTTCGAAAGAATAGTCTTTGGTTTGAAAAAGTGAAGAAAAATTATTTAAGTTTTCCTTTTTGTTAATGATCTTATTTTTGTTTGAATATTTCAGTTTTATTTAAAAAAATTATTTTAAACGAATATTATTAAGTTTTTGAATAGGGCAACAAAATATCCTTTTTCAAAATAATTATTCCAATGTATCCGTTATTTAAAATAAAAAAAGAAAACAAAATTACTTTTAAAAGGCAATAAAAAAATGTGAGACATAAGTAACATAACTTTTGTGAAAATCAACGAACAGTCAATGTCATATAAAAACAAAAGTTGTTGTCAAAAAAAATATTTATGCTTTCTTCAAAGGCGTTTAATCTCGATAACACATTTATATCTAAAAAATTAAAAAGTTGATTTCTCATTTGTAAAACAAACCGTTTTTTAAAAAAAATTTTGTTGTAAAGTTTCATGTAACTGTTTTATTTAATGAATTTTTTATAAACTTTTCTTTAATTTATATACATTATTTTTTCCTTTAAACAATTAATTTTTACGATGCAAACTTCCAATGATGATATTTCATAATAAATGTTTTCAACTTTATTATGGTATAAAAATTATTTTCAAATTTTATGCTTGATTTTATAAAAATTTGTTTTAAATTAAACTCATTGAACATTTTTTTATCAACAAAAAAAAACAAAATATTCAAAAGAAAAAACACTCTTTTACAAAAACACAGAAAAATGTGAATCAGTAATTTTTTTGAAAGTTAATATTTTGCTCAAAGAAAAATATACTTTCAACGCTTTTTCTTGCTCAAAATTTTTGTTCAATGAGAAAAAAACGCTTTTTGTTTTGAAAATAAGCAAAAAATTTTGTGTTTCCGCGATGTTTTTTTCTCTTTGAAAGACATTACATTGTTTTTTATTTCTTGCAAAAAAACTTAAAAAGAAAAATAAAGAAATAAATGATTTTTGTTTGCTTAAACTATCGTCGATAAAAAAAAATTTTTCGCTGATTCAACTATTTTTTAAAAATTATTTCGCATAAAAATGTTTTTGCTTTTTTGGTGGTTTTTAGAAATTTCATTTCAAAGGAATTTTTCTTTTCTGTTTCAAAACAGCCAATTTGGAATTCTTTTTCAAAATCGATTTTGAAAAATGACAAATAAAATTAAAATAAAATATTTAAACATTTGTAAATGTTGAAGTGGGGGATAATATTATATATTGTTGGTTCATCTGATAAAAAAATTAATTAATACCTTTTAATTTATACATTTTCAGAAACAAACTTCTCAAAGATAACTAAGTACTTTCGTTCATTAAAAATAAAGTTCAAATATTCAAAAAGCTAACTTTTCTTGTGACAAAATTTCTTTTTGCAGCGACTGCGATGCTTCGAAAGTGACTGAAAACAAAGCAAACATCTGTTTTTTCAAAGTTGAAAAAGGTGGACGTTTCTTTTGCCGATTTTTATTGTTACAGCAAAAACGACATTTTCTTTTATGAATGCTTTTTGTTTTCTAAAAATTTTCTACAATTTTGCTCGGCGAAATTTAAACCTTTTCTGCCATTCTCTGTTCTTTTTTTTGAGAATGTTTGCTGAACACCATTAAATTTAAAATAATAACAAAAATTGATTTTTCTGCGTAAAAATGTAAAATATCAAGGTTTTCAAGTTTTTGAATATTTTTAGTTTTATTATGAAATTATTATTTTACCGATTAAAAAGGAAAAAAAAATTTGCAAATAAAAAAACTTAATATTTTTATAAAGCATTGATTGGCAATGCCACGTTTTTAAAAAAAACATTTTTATTGGCTTTCTTCGATTTTTTGTTTAATTTTGTAATTTTAATTCTTGAAATAAAATATTCAAATGCTTTTGTAAGAGACAAAAAACAACAAAAAGTGTTATCGCTTGTTTTACTGCCAACAAAAAAAATTATAAAAAAAGGTAATTAAGCTTTTACCCGGTCTTTATTTAATTTTCCCCCATTATTTTTTAAAAGCAGCTTTGAAGAACATTGTATTTTGTGCCGAAAGCTATATTTTTTAAATCATCCTTTCATTTTTATTAGGAGATTTATGAATAAACATTTTTTCAAATGATCGATACGATTTCTTTCATAATTTTCAATCACTGATAAGGATTTAGAAATGTGTTTTTGATTATGATATCATTTATCATGCATATGATTCATCAAAGGATGTTAATTTTTTTTACTCCACAAAATTATTTTTTTTACTCCACAAAAAAGTTTACTCCACAAAGTTATTTTTT
>JAQIXH010000985.1:0-10210 GCA_034700145.1 Panagrolaimus detritophagus | reverse complement strand
GCGGCCGGCATTTCCGGCCGCTTTTTACACCTCTGTTTTGTTTACAGGGAAATCGAAAAAGTTTTTGTTCCAATCTCGATGATTTTGATATTAAACAAATTCTCATAAGCTGTTTAGTTAATGTGGAAATTCTTAAAACATCAAACTTTAAAGTAACAATTTGCCAACCAAAAGAAAATCGGAAAAATTTTTTAAGCACCTTTTTATTGTTATTTACAAAAAATTAAAAGTTATAAATTCAAAACCGAAATTTTACATAGCAAAAAATTTAAAGCAAAAAAAAACTTAAAATTTACAAAATTTTCAAATATTTACAGACTAAAATTTTCAAGGGGTATTTGGATTAATTTAGCCCAAGTGGATCATCACTTTGTGGAAGATCATCATTGTCAGGTTGTTGAGATGCATTTTGAGGTTGTTGTGGTTCATTGTCAGGTTGTTGAGGTTCAGCTAAAAAGCATTATGTAAAACTGGATGAAAATGTTTATAAAAATTTACCTTCGTGTTGTTCCAAAATTACCGGATAAAATTCCGGAATATATTTCTTTTTCCAATTAAACGGGGTTGTAATCTAAAATTAGAAATTATTGTTTTAAAATTTCTCAATAAAATTGAAATTATTAATTTTTTTGAAAAAAAAAGTAAAAAACGTACTCTCAAAAAATACGATGTATAATCAAGAGAAGTTACGCCCGGAGGCAATTGGCTTTTCTTTGTCCGAGGACCAATAAAATTTGGGCGCTTTTCGTTCAACATATAATCCCGAAATGTTGTTGGTCGATTATCAATAATTTTTCCGCTTATTGGATCTTCATAAACAGTAAAAAGATATGGATATCTTTGAACCATTTTATCAGTTTCAGCTTCATCTTAAAAAATAAGTTTAAAATGAATTTGCATATTTTATGTTTTTTCTAACCTTTTTTCATTGCAGCTTCACTTATTTTACTGCATTCTTTTTCAAGTTTATCATATGCCCGTTGTTGATGATCAAAACATGTTGGTGGATCATCAGCACATTCAATTACAATTTTTCGGCCATCAGAAAATCTTGAATCGAGGAGTTCTATTTTCTCATGGGACTTGGATGGCCGAGCTGCTTCCAAAATTTTTACAGCAAGCTCAAAAATTTCCTAAAATTTTTATTAATGCATTAATTTCTGATTATAAAATATATACCAAAAAGACTTTGCAAAATATAAAAATAAAAACTTACTTTTATTGAAGGATCTCTTTCATTGAGCCGCCGATCATAAAATGCCATATTTTCCCAGAAATTATGATACAGCGCTGTAAATGCTGCAGCAGGATAACCGGGGGCTGCCAATGGATTTTCTTGGATATATTCCCAAAGAGCTTCCATTGCAGCATGTTGTGGCTTTTTAGCTGCACGAGCTTTGAGATAAATAAGTTTCCATTTTTTGACAACAATCCGTTGAAGACCATCAGGTATTGTTAATTTTAGGAGTCTTGATTGATTTATTGATGGCTAAAATTTTAAAATTTATTTGAGACATTTTTCAATTTTTAACGAATTTATCTTTTTTTTGGTGATTTTTTATCAGATTTTTAACCACCCAATAAGTTCGTTTTTTTCGTTTTGTAAAATTTTGTGAAAAACTTTTTTATCCGAGAAAAACATAAAAATTTTTAGCAAGAGATTTTTAAATTTGGCGATTTTTCGAATGCCAACAAAAGCACTTTGCCAGACATCGGATCAAAAAAAAAGAACGCTTTTCATTCGATGTGCATATTTTTTATCATTTAAAAAAAGAGCTTACATCTGTTCTCATTTTTTTTAATGTTTCCTCAAATGGATTGAATGGTACCGGATAACGAATTTCAGGTCCACCATTAAGCTAAAATTTTAATTTTTTTTATACAAGCTTTAGAAATTAATGATTTACTCGTTCTGCTTCTTCTTTATCATATGTTTCCCATTTTAGAACACTTATTACTTGATTTCGACTTCGAAGTGTTATATAATTGAATGTTGGGGATAAACAACGGGGAGCCCATGACATTAAAATACTTGTCCAAGAATTGAGGTCCTTAAAAAGTGATCTTTTATTAATTTGATCTATTAATTAAAAGCTAATTTACCGCAAAAAGTCCTGTGGCATCATGAATGAAACAAAATGCACTATAAATGCAGCTTGCAGCTGTTGCCAAATATGTCGCCCACCAAACAAAAAGTTCTGCAGAAGTTATAAAAGCAAACCATGCAAAAACAAAAAGTAATGGTCGAAGGGCATAAAGACAATAGCGGACTCCAATTTCAATTGGCCAAATTTCTATTCCATATGCAAATGGACTGTATGCATCAGCATCATATCTCCGTCGGATTTCGAAATTATTTGTATTTCTAAAAAAAGTTATGCAAATTACTTCCATTTCTTATTAAATTTAAACTTAAATTAGCCATCGGGCATATAAGGCAATTCCAGATGCTGTAAGAGCATAAGCACTCAAAGAAAATGCCAATGCAAAACCAGCATATTGAATGGAAGGTCCATAATGTGTCCATGGAAGAACTCCAACACAGCTTCGTCCAGTTACCATGTATTGGGAATAATATGAAAAGATTGCTGATGGCACAAATGCAACAAATGCCATTAAAATGTAAAATTTCTAAAATTAAAAATCACTATTTATATTTATTTTTTCAAAGTTAAAAATTCTTACTCCATGTTTTACACGATTTCGGCGATTTGTACCATTTCCTTTAAAATTATTTGTTATTTTATTTTGAATAATTCCAAGTGCAAGATATGATTCAGCAATCATGCCTGATAATGCAAAAAAGCAGCATGAAATTGCCCAGGAAAATGTAAGTGCACAAAATCCATGTTCACTGGTATATGGAGTATCAGGGAATTCAAATTTAATTCGAAACAAAAAAGCTAATGCTCCAAACAATGATGCAAAGAGGCGACATCGTCCAGATGGTAACTAAAAATATATTGGCATATTTTAATCTTTTTTTAATAACAAAAAACTTACTCTTCCACTTTTGAAGCTAAAACGTTCATAGCTGTTTCCTTTTACTTTTCGTCCTTCAACAGCAACAACAGTCGCTGCTGCAGCATTTGCGATAAATCTCATTTTCCATTCTTCTCCATCACTGCTGTAAACATCATGCTGGCAGAATGTGCCAGAATATGATTGTTCACAATGGCATATTGCATATGAGTAATGATTTTCACATGTTCCACCATTTAAACATGTGACATTTTTGCATGCATTTGGACGATTTTGACAAGTTTTTCCGGTATAATCTTCTGTGCAGTTACAATAAAATGTGCCATTTTTGAGGTCATCACAAGATGCCGTTTGATTTTGTTTGCATTCAAAACATGATTTAACGGCGCCATCTTCTTCAGTTTCAGTTTCAACTGTAAATTTTAAATGTTTTAAGAATTTTTTAAACGAAAAAATTTTACCTTTACAGCTAATTGATGAACTATCTGGAAGCAAATATCCTCGACGATCACATTTAACTTCAAATTTTCGTTTTGGTTTTCCCAAACATTGAACAGTTAATGTTTCATTAGCTTTTAAAACTGTTGTTGCAGGAGCAGAAGTTGTAAGGAATTTTGATGTTTTTGGCAAAAAGTACTCTTCGATTGGACATGTATAAGGTTGACAGAACTCTAAAATTTATTAATTAGTTTATTATATTTATTTTACATAATTAATTTAGTAAACTTACTTCCAACTCGGCAAAGAGCGGATACTTTTTGATATTTATCCAACTGTTTCAACCCTACAAATGGAACATGTGTTGAATTTAATCCAGTATAATTTATTGCTGGAATAAATCTTGTTTTATAAAAATTTGGTGTTGGAATTGCATTTGTAAAAACAAATGTTATTTTCATATTTTTTGAACGTCTGAAAATTTTTTTATAATATATTTTTTTCAAATTCTAATTCAAACTTACGTGATTTTTTTGAAGAGTTTTATATTATTTAAATAACCAAAATCATTGAATGAGGCAATTACTCCATTCAATGAATCACATGCATTTTGGAAATCAATGTATTGCCATCCTTCTGTATTATTTGGTTGAATGAATTTGAAGCAAGCATAATCGGCTTCAAAAAATCCACTTGGGCATACACTTTTACAGGGTGATGATGTTGAAGGTGTTGAAGGTATTGTCGTACTAATTGTTGACTTGATTTCATTAGTGCTTGCAGTTGTTGATATACTTTTTGGTTCACTTTTTGTTGTCGATGGCTTTTTAGTTGTACTTGTTTTTGACGGCAAAGATGTTGTTGAAATGTCTTCAGGTACATCTGAAGATGGCTTTGTAGTAATGCTGGCTGTTGGAGGTACTGACTGCAAAATTTGTGTTGTCGGAACAATTGTCGCTGATTCAAGGGTTGATTCTGTTCCAACATTGGTAATTTTTGCATCCGTTGTTTCCAAAGCTGTTGTTGAAGAACGTAATCCATTGACTGTTGTTTGAACAAAAACAGAATCTTTTTCAGTTGTTGTGCTTTCATCGATAACAGTGCCAAGTGTTGATACAATTGATGCCTTTGTTTCTTCCGTTTCAACTTTTGTTGTAGTTTTTTGTTCAAATTTTGAAGGTACAGTTGGGGTCGAAGTTTTGTCATCAAACTTTGGAGTACTTTTTTCATCACTAGTTGTTTCTTTTATTGTTGTTTTAGATCTTTGTAAAATTGTTGTCGTACTTGTGGCAGGCACAGAAGTTGTTGTGGAAGCTGTTAATGGTATTTCACTATTTGAAGCACCAAAAGTTTTTGTCGATGCAACCGTTGATTGGGGTGTTTCCGTTGCTGTAGTACGATCAGTAGATACTGAAGTTGCGGAAGCAGTTGTTGTTGACGTGCTAATTTCTGTTTTTATATTATCTGATGTAGTTGTTTGTTTTTCAGATGCGGAGCTTGTTGCAGTTACAGATTGAGTTTTTTCATTCTCAATAGTAGTTCGAGAGCTTTTGTCTGCAATGGAGTCTATTCCAGTTGTCGATGGTGCTGTTGATGTGACTGTTGGTTTTACATCAGAAGTTGAAGAAATTGTTGTTTTTGATTTCTCATCAGACGCTGTACTATGAACATTTGTTTTTGTAGTTGGTGAAGATGTTGTAACAGGTGAATGTGAAAATGAAGTGCTGTCAATAAATGTTGTGGTTTTTACATTATCATCTCCAGATTTCGATGTTAGAAATGTGGCTTCTTTGGTTGTATCCTTCTTTGTTGTAAGTAATTCAGAATGAGGGGCATTTTGTTCTGTTTTGGTCGTGAATGGAATTTCAGTTGTAGATGTAATATCAAAAGCAAATGTTGGTTTGTCTGATTCTATTGTGATACTATCGTCAACAACCGCGGTTGATTCTCGGACTGTTGTTGTTGAGCTTACTGCATCTGATATTGTAGTTCGTTGATTGGAAGTTCTTTTTGATGTTAAACTTGATACACTGGAAAGCAATGTTGCTGACGTGGTAACTTTTACTGAAGAAGAAACATCAAGTTTTGTGCTGCTTCGTTGTTCTTCAGTTGGTTTAGGAGTAGGGGATGATGTTTGATCATTTGATGGGGTGCTTGTAGTTTTGTAAACGGAAGAAAGTACTGTTGGATCAGTAGAAAGTTTAGTTATTGCTTTTGTTGGAGCATCATTTTTTGTATTTGTTTGAGAAAAAGGTTTAGATGAAGTGGGAATTTGATGTTGTTTTGGAGTTGTTTCAAGTGATGCCGATGTAACAGATAATGTGACTGTGCTTGTTATTTTTTGTTCATCAGTTGGTTCAGGAGTAGGAGATGATGTCTGATCATTTGATGGGATGCTTGTAGTTTTATAAACGGAAGAAAGTACTGATGGATTAGTAGTAAGTTTAGTTGTTGCTTTTGTTGGAAACTTAGATGAAGTGGGACTTTCATGTTGTTTTGTAGTTGTTTCAAGTGATGGTGATGTAACTGATAATTTTACGGTGCTTGTTATTTTTTCGGAAGAAGATGTTAAAGGTGATATTGTTGTAGTTGTAATTGTCGAGTCTGAACTTGGAATGTTTTCATCTTGTGTTGTAAGCGGTGTAGAAGATGTTGTTATAGTTTGAGATGATTTTACAGAAGTTTTTAGGCTGGTATCAGCTGTAGTTTTTTCATTAAATGGTGAATTCGTAGAAGTTTCAGAAGCGATTGAAGACGTTTCAGCAGTGAAATTTGTGCTTTCAACAATGGATGATGTTGACATTTGCGGAGTTTCAGTTATTGATTCGGTTGCGATTCTAGTATTATCTGCGGAAGTTGTACTTTTGAACATTTGAGTCGTTGAAACAAGACAAAAACGAGTTGGCTGCACAGTGATAAAACAGTCATTAGCTAAAAATGATTTAAAGATATACTTTTAAGTTTTGCATAGAAATTTTAAATTTATATTATGTTAGGAAAAACACTAATTTGTACCTCAAAAACACTGACTTTTTACCTCAAATTTTTTAAGGTCCTCAAAAACACTGAATCTACCTCAAATTTGAGGTATTTTTAATATAGTATTCAGTTTTTTTGAGGTAAAAATTCAGTGTTTTTAAGGTACAAATTAATGGCATTCCAACATAATAACATACAAAAGTTGCAATAAATTTTAATTTTAATAACCGTAAAAATGGAATACTTTTGGAACTTGGAATTTTCAAGTCGATATAATGATTAAAATTCAGCAAAAAATTATGACATGTTTCTTGAATTCTCTCATGTAAGAGAGCTTCTAACTAAAATTTTTACAAAAATCTAAATTTTATATTTCGATTTTGTTTAAGTTTGTTTATATCCGACTTTTTATTCGAAGAAATGAGATTACACCGCCCCCAAAAATTCTGACTCCTCTTGGAAGTCTCTATTCAAGGATTTTTTTGATTGTCTTGGAGTTATTCATACTTTGAAGAAAAAAGATAAAAATTTTGATTTTTTGTTTTTGTGATCTTTTCTGTGTCCCAAATAGTTAGTACTCTAAGGTAGCCGATCCCGTACACAGGTTACGTGGATACGGACTTGACAGTAACCTCAACGACTAAGGGACTGTCCAGATCTGACGTCGGGTAAAAACACAAAATTCTGTACCCCCTTGATCTTTTGTCGCTTTATAAGGGAGCGTCAGATTTTGGTTGGTCTCCTCCCTCCCTAAAACACCCGACGTCTGATCTGGACAGTCCCTAAACAATTCTAAAATATTTGGTAAAAACAGTTTCCTTTTTTATATTAAGTAAACTCAAAGAGAATAGTTTTTTTTTACAAAATTGTGTATCAGGCTTACATTTCAAGCGTTATGTTTATGTTGTTTTTACAGTTTTTTTAATTTAAAGACTTACGAGTTATTCCGTTTAATTCAGGTGGAGCATTAGTAGTAGTAGGATTATCACAGTATGAAATATATTTATCATATGCGTCTAAAACCAAATCATTTAAATTCAAATTTGAACGCTGAATAAATCTTACCTTTAGAAGTTGGCCATTTGTTATTTTTAGCCAATATTATATATTTACTTTCAATGCTTCTATCTTGGGCAATTAGAAGATGAAAAAAAAGAAAAAGGATTAAAAAAATCGTTTTCAACATTTCACTAAAAAAAGAAATGAGAGACTGACAACTTTCAAAGGAACGTTCCTCCTTTATAAGCAATTTTGTATTCCTTTTTGCATGTTGCTATGGTCAATATTGCTTAGATATTGGCATTAAATGGGAAAATGAGTGGGCCGTTGGAAGAGGGTCGCCCCTAGGGATGATAGGGGGTGGCGCGCCCGGGCGCAAGGGGGTCTGCACCTGGGCGCGCCTGAGTTTTGCGCCCGGACAAAAAATAAAAAACCCAAAACAAAAATTTTTTAGAAAAATTTTTTTTATAACTAAAATTTTTATTACACAATAGTAAACTGAAAAACGTGAAAAAAGTGTTTTAAAAAATAAATTATATACTTATTTGTGTTAAAAAGACTTAAGATTTTTTACTAGTATTTTACCAAAGTACTGTATTTTAACATTTATTACTACAAAAAGGTAGAAAATTACGTCAATTACTTAAAAAAGCATTTTTTATCGTTTTTTATACAGAAATAACATTGTATAGTAATTTTTTGTGTTAATATACAGTATCTCAGCAATTTTTGGTTCCGGGCGCGCCCCCAACCCTAGTCGCCCCTCCCCCTTGATTAGAGTTTTATTTGATTTTAAAAAATAATCACAAACTTCGTTTTTTACTGCTTTCCTTAAAGAAATTAGTTTTTCGAAAAGCTTCGGAATTCAAATATTACAAAGCAAAAGATAGGAAAATAATTTGTGGCAAATGTAATTAAGAAATGTTATTTTATTAAAACAAAACAAGAAACTTTTGATAAATCAATTTTGGGTACTGGAGGGTTTGTCATCAATACCTATTTTTTTAACAGTTTATAAAAATTTAAATTGTTATTAAGTGACTTTAAATAAACATTGAGAAAAAACAAATATAAAAGCTATTGCAAATTCGTAACAGTGTCCAATGCAATGTTTTCCTAATATCGACAAATTTTGAATAAATAAATAAATAATGTTATGTTTGAAGATTTTTTCAAAGAAAAAATAACTCTGTTGCAACCTTTGTGATGACATACTGTTATTGGTAAGGAAGACATATTGAAAGGTCCATAACAAAACTTATTTTTGTACTTAAAATGGTTGATCTGCCATTGCGAAAGAAATCTTCAAATCTTGAATCTTTTAAATAAAAAAAATAAGTAAGTAGTAAATTAATAACATAAATATATAATACAAAATGTTGTAAATCTAAAATTTGTGTTAGTACTTACCTGCAGAGAGCGTTTCGACCGTTATCTTTGGACGCCATTCGTCTTAAAATATAAATCGTGATAACCTAAAATATTTCTGACCATCTTGAAAAAAATTAAGAAATCACAAAATCTCCTCCAGAATTTCATACAAAAACATATAATTATTTGAGGCTTTATCGACGCAAGTGATGATAAAATTATTTTTGTATGTTTTGTAACTCTTTCAGTGCGTCTTTATTTAACAAAGGTTTTTGTGATTGATATTTTTTTGTGAAAATTGGATATGCGACTTTGTTAATTTCTTTGTAAAATTCTTTCTCTAAGCTTTCAATTTTAGCCAAATCATTGCTGAAATTTTGTAATTTTACTTTTGCGGTATTAAAAACATTTTATATCCAAACTTTTATTTCTTTGAAATTAATGTTAAAATGGTCGTGATATTTAATTCCTTGTTGAATTATTTTTCTTAAACTTGCATTATTAACAGAAGTCTAAAGTCTAAATTTTGTAAAAAATTGTTGTAATTAAAAGTTTTATGGCATGTTTTCGGATTATTTGTAAAAATTAATCTACAGTTTTTATTTTCATGTAAAATAATATTTGATTTTATCATAGACTTTTTTAAAATTTTGATCACTTCTGTTTGAAATTTGTTGAAAAAATTGCTTTTAAGATTTATAAGTGATTTTTGTATTGTTTGTGTTTGCTTAAAAATTAAAGTTTTAATTCTTGTGAAGTTAAGTTAATAATTTGTTGATATTCTTTTTATCTTATTTGGATTGAGTTAAAGCATTTTAAAAATAGTTGCCTTTCGTTTGGTTTTTTAATTTCCTCAATAGTGGTTAAAATGTTATTTTTATAGGACGTTTTTTGTAACATTCGAGAATTTTTAGGCACAAAAAATTTTTGTGTCTCAGAATCGGCTGAAAATTTTTTTTAGGGGCTATTGAGGCCCAGGAACACGATTTTCATCATAATATTCAATGTTTTTCAGGTGGATTCTGAGATACAGTATATCGACTCCAGAATCCGATTTCTGAAGCACGTTACCAGAAAATTACAAAAGTGGTATCATTCGATAGCCCTGGGCTCGGTGAGTCTGAAAAACTCTCAAACATCTAAATTCGACCCATTTTAACTAGTATAACATAACTTTGAAGCTCAAAAATAATTTGATACTTTAAAGTTGATGAAATATAGTTCTTAATTTATTTTTAGCATCTTGAAACAAAATTTCCATCTAACTACTGTAACATGTCGAAATGGGGGTTTAATCAGATTTTTATCAACTTTAAAGTATCAAAATCATGTTTTTAGATGTTTTGCAACATTTTTCAACCATTTCACGTCTGAACCAGGGCGAAATTTTCATTTTTCTAACTGCCGACCGCTTAACTGCCCGCTGCGTGTCTCAGTTGGT
>JAQIXH010000984.1:0-10217 GCA_034700145.1 Panagrolaimus detritophagus | reverse complement strand
ATACATAACAAAGCTCTAATAAATCATCCCATGAAACATGATGATTTAAATGTAATCCAGGCATTTGAAATTAAATGTTTGAAACACGGATATTTTTTAAAGGAATATTTGTTGAACAAACCTTTGAAAAGTGATAGATATTGATTGATGAATAATTCTGTAAATATACAAAAAAAGTATGATTTTTTTATGTCCAGTTTTTCACGTTCGACAAATAAAAAAAGGTTAAAAAAGGGTGCAGTCTGGTTGCTTTTTACGTAATTTTTCGTTGCTCTCAAATTTTTGTTGTCAAGGAAAAAAATGAGCAAAAGAAACTTGTCATTCAAACTCAAATGGCCAACAAAGTGTGTTGAACAAACGACTTTTGAAAGCAGGCCGTCGAAATAAAAAAACTAGAAGACACAATGTGATAATCTGACATCAAATTTTTTTTGACATTTATTAATATTTTCTTTAATAATTAAACTATCAAGAATTTTGTGAAGCTGCAACAAAACTGAAAAAATGCATTTTTAAATTAAAATTGCTTACAAAGATTCTGCTTTTTAAAGAAGTTCGTGAACATTTTCAATTAAAATTGAAAGTGTTCACAAACTTCAATAACCTCTCCATTTTCTTCTTTTCTAAGCTGGTATAAATATGTATTACTATTTTTGTGTTCGTGAATTTTTTTTTAAATGAAAAGTGAACAAATAAATGTGTTTCGCAAATGTGCAAAAAACGAACCTTTAATGTTTTGAAATAAAATTTTTTAAAAACGCAATTGCATCTGCTCAAATCTATTATTTTGTTGCGTTTTTCCTTTTTTCTTTTTTTTATTCGTCTTGAATTTTTTAAAAAAATTTTATATTTTTTAAAGAAATTATAAATTAAATTATATTTATAAATTAAAATTTCAATTGTCACATTTGAGAACATTCATATTGAATGTTATGGATACAATATGGTCATCGGCACAATAATAATGTAAAATTAAAAATTATAATCGCTAACAAATTAATATTGTGAAACACAAAATATTTTAATCCACAAACTTTTGTGTTTCTGATATTTTGCTGTATCATACAGTTGCCTGACCACGAATATCGAAGAGTTGGAAAAAAAAGAAATGTTTCGAAATCCTTCTTTTTTAAAAATGGATCAAAAAGTCCGCCTCCTTTAAAAAAATAAAATTGTTTTATTTTTGCATTTTCATACACATTGTTTTGTTGCGTTTCTTCTTTTTTCATTGGTTTTGAATATTTTTTAGGAAATTTTATGTTTTTTCTGAGAAAAATGGCATAATAATATTTAAAAATTTAAATTGAATTGCTACATTTAGCTATTTTTAGCTTGCATTGTGCTATTTATGCATTAATTTAAATTTAAACAATAAAAATGTAAAATAAAAAGTCAAAATCTTAACCGAAAATAAATATTGCTAAACACAAAATGTTTTTATCATTGATTTTTTAAATAGAAAAATTTGTCTATTTATATTTGAAAGATTTATTTTTTTAGCCCTTCTGGAACAGTATATATTTTTTAATAAATTTTGTTCATCAGGCATCTGCAAAAAACAACGTGTTTTTTTAAAGTTACATTTTCTTCTTTTTTTAACAAAAACTTTTTCGCAATAAAACTGTGGAAGATAATGTTTAAATCGACGAAAAAATCGCAAAACCGACCACCGTTCATCAATTTTAGTTGCAAAAAACGAAACATTTTTTCGCAGTTCTGCGTTCAAATCAGAGAATAATAAATGCAAGCCAATTTTTAAATTTTTTATTTGTATTTTTTCTTTGTTTTAAATTAAATGAACTATTTGAAGAAATAATGTTTGAGTAAATAATTTACTGTTAATAATATAAATTTTGCAACAAAAGAAAAGGAATTGAATTGACCGTTAAATATGAAAAAAAATGTTACGTTACATGATTTTTACAAAAAAAATTAAATGGAATTATTCTTAATAAAGAAAACTATCTATAAAAATAATGTAAATTAAAAGTTTTTTCTCAAAAATTTTCTTACACTAGAAAAATTTGAATTATTAATCATTCATGAACACTTTGATTTTTGCTACACTTTTTTATCCTTTTTTTGAAAAGCTTTTTTTTCAAGGAAAAATGTTATATTTTTTTGGACAGACACAGATGTTTTCAAAATAAAAACGCAGCCAAATAAATATGTTAAAAGTCTACGAAGAAAATTGCAAGATGATTAATATTAGAACAAATGTCTGTCTTTCCAATGTTTGCGACTGAAAGTGAAACATTTTTTGTTTCATTTTTTGCAAATCGTTCATTGAAAAAATAAATGCAAGTCAGTTTTAGTAACTTTTTTACTTTTTGAATGTTTTATTTGTATTTTTGTTTTGTTAAAACGTTATAAAAAATATATAAAAAGAGTGTGGTTAAAATCAATGAATTCTTTTATTTTAATAAGAATCAGAAAAATTTAATACATTTGTACAATTTAAAAAAAAACAAAAAACTTTTTCTCAAATCCATACAGAGTAAATAATTTATTTTGAAACAGTTGAAATGAATCAATGACAAAAATGTAAAATTATAATTTTGAATTTTTATCAAAAAAATAAAACTTTGGTAAACACAAAATATTTAATCTTAACTGTTTTATTAAAACTAAAACTAACATTAACATCTATTAGAAAGATTGGAATTTTTAATCATTAACGAACAGCGTTTATTGTATTTTATACTATACCTTTTTATGACTATCGTTGCAGAAAATAATATTAATATTCTTCAAAAACATTAGTTATCCTTTTGAACAAACGCAAAAACTTCAACAAAAAAATTTAAAACACACAACAAAATTGAAATGTTAAAGGAAATGTTGATGTAAACGAGAAAAAAAAAATCAACGTTTATCATTAAAAGAGATGGAAAATAAAATGGTTTTATTTTTGCATTTTCATACACATTTTTTTGTTGCGTTTTTTTTCGCTTTTTCATTGGTTATAAATTTTTTATTTAATAATTATTGAAAAATATTTTGTAATTATATTGGCAAATTAAAATTTCAATTTTTACATTTTCTTACAAAGTTGATTATTAGCATGTTGAACAATAAAAATCTAAAAATAAAAGCCTGGGCCAGATAAATTTTTAGAATCACAAAAATTTTAAATCGTTAAATATTTATTAAAAAACGTTTAACAATCTGAAATTTATTGAAATGTGAAAAATTTGAATTCTTCATCAATTCTTACACATTTATTTTTTTATCGTTCATTTAAAAAACTTTTTTTTTTCTCAAAAGTGTATCCTTTCTTTTTTGTTCCAACGCAAACATTTTCGCAAAAAAGGTGAAAAGTCAACCAAATACAAATGTCAAAGAAAATGTTGAAATCTACAAGTGGAAAGCAAAACGGCCAATGTTTCGTCATTTTTAGACTTTAAAAACGATGCTTTTGCATTTTTCCGAATCATTCAAAGAAAGAATAAATGAATGTCATTTTAAATAAAAAAAAGATTTAACTTTTTGAATCTTTTATTTGTGTTTGTACTTTGTAAAAAAATTGCAAAAATGCATGAAAGATTAAGTTTGATACAATAAATTTTTTAATGTTTTCACATAAATTCTTATTCATCTTAGAAGCAATGAACAGTAATTATAAAAAAGCAGAATGTGTTATCTTCAATCATATAACTTTTCTAAACTCGCCATAAATAAAACAAACATAAAATTCAATCAGGTAAAACTATTTTAAACAAAAAAACAAAAATAAATCCATTTTTGATTTTACAAATTTCACAATCGTAAATGTGATAGCTGTCCAAAGTCCTATTTTCAACACAGAAAAATGTACGAAAATTCAAAGTAAAAAGAAAACCATCGATTTAAGGCAGGTAAAAAAAAACCCTAAACTTTAAATGAGGTATTAAAAAACAATTTCAAAAATTCTAAAGAGCCATTTATAAAAAAATTAAACAATTGATTCACGTTTTTCAGCTAATAATGGGGCTGTTGGATATGGCGGAGGTGGTGGTGGATTAAAAGGTTGGCGAACTTGCATTGTAGGATAATTGTTATAAAATGGTAATGGAGCAGTGTTTGAAGGTGGTGGAGGATATCTTCGTGGTGGACGAAATTGATTTCTTGATTGATCATATTCATTTGCATTACTAATTATACACCAAATAATTATAATAATCAAAATCATAATAAAAATAAAGATTGCAAATGACCAAAATTGATCTCGCATAACACCACCTCCAGATCCACCATAATATCCACCTCGACTGCTGCTACTTCCACCATAATAGTGATATGATGAATGTGAATGACTGCTGATACTTGATCGAGAAGATGATGATGATCGAGAACCGGATGAACCTCTTCCACCGCCACCTCTACCACCTTTTCTCTTTATTCGAAGTTGTGCTGTTTCGTTGACATCAGAAGTGGGAATTGAAAGAATGGGAGTTGATGAATCAGTTAATGCTTCAGAAGTAACAGTCGAAAAACAGGTGCCATTTTTAATTTCAAATTTAAGGCAGTTTTCTGCTGATTTACAAATCTTTGAACAATCAACATTTGAAGTACTGTTTTTTAGAATTGCAGTATCTGCTTTTTCTTCGTTGTTTTCAGTTTCTAAAAAAAATAAGCTTTTTATTTTTTCCTCATTTTGTATAACAATTAATTTAAAGAGAGTTTCCACGTTCAAACAAATGATTTTAACCAATGTTGTCTTACCACGAAAAAATTTACCTTAGAATGAAAATGCGTTTATGATTAAAATATATTTTTTAGAACAAATTTTTTTAAACGCAGTTTTATTTTAAGGTAAATTTTTTATCATTTGTATGAAGGCAGACATTCCCTTTAAGATAAACATATTTTAAAAAATGTGATACTTTTCTGTCATAAAAATTTTTGCAGTTTTTGTTGCAGAAAAAATTGTAAAGTTATTCAACAGAAATTTCAATAATAAAGAAACATACCATAGCTTTCAGAGAAGATTAAACTAAACCATGTTAGAAAATAAACAAAATGAATCACTTTCATCAACTTTTAAAAAACTAAAAAAAAAGTAAGAAAAAATGCAACTTCTTTTATACTAAAAAAGCGGATAACTAAATTTCAACACAAAATAAACTACGTCATAAAAAAAAGTAGTAAAGAAAACAAAGACGTCAGTCGATATTTTTAGAAAAGGAGAAAAAAGATGCAATGAATGTACAATTTTTATAGTTTGAACATATGCTGCTAGCACATAAGCATGTCTGCGGCAAAAAAAAGATGAAAAAGTTATGAACCAAAGAAAAAAAGAAAAGACTTTCGAAGTAAAAAATGAAATGACGAAATAAAAGCAACAACTTAAGTCCCTTTTTTTAGGTGATGCAATTTGAGTTCCAAATTTTTCTTGGTAATATGTAAATGTAAATGTACGTGTTGCATTTTTCTCCGATTCGAAGAAAATTTAACATAAAAACTTAAAAAAATTTTTGAAGATAAATAAATTCCTTACGTTTCATTTCTAAATTGTTACTAAAATGAAAAATATTTTATAACCAATTTTTTGAACATAAACTTTTTATTATTAAAATAAATAAATGTGATTGGTTTCATATCGGAATTTTTTTATAAATATTGATCCATAATAAAATGATTTTCCGGTATTTTAATGTCAAAATTATTAAAAGAATAATTCAACTTTTTAGTCGACATTTTTACTTAAATTTTTAAAAAGCTATAAAATATTCAAATTAGAAATTCAAAAGAATAAGTATGGGTTAAAAAATAAAACTGAACAATTTTAACATCTCCGATTTCAAAACGCCGAAAAAAAAGAGAAAAAACGGAGACCATCTTTCTCAAAAAAAAGAAATCATTTCTTCTTCTTCGATCTTTGACATAAACAAATTTCGCCATTCTGGTGTAACAATTTGCAACAGCTTCGTTTTCTCAATACTGAAAAGAATATAGAAGAAAAAAGGTGAAGGTATTTTTAAATGTCTTTTTCTGATTTTTCCAAGCTTTAAAACCGTAATTTTTATAAGGTAAAAGTTTTTAAAAATCTGAGCCCAAAATTTGTATAATTTTTAAATATTAGAGATTTAAAAAAATTCCAGAGATACAATGATAAAAAAAGCACAAAAAATTTGTCAAAATTTTTTTGTATGTTTAAACTAGAAAGTTTAAAAAGGTGATTATAATTTTCAAAATACAAATATAAATATTGTTGTATTGTGTATCATCAAAAGGTTTTGTAAATACAAAAAATATGTACAATATTACAAACTTTTGATATTATTTTATTATATGTTTGCCAATTTTGGAAATAAAGTAATTAAATATTCAAATAAAAGGAACACGTTTTTTTGACAACTGAAAAAAACGTAAGAAAAATGTTTGATTTAATAGATACATCTGCCGTCGTTTTTTGCGGCAAGATTGCAAAAAAAAACGGAGTCTCCGTTACGGAGACACCCTTTTACAAAAGACACATTCATTTTTTTGTTATTTTTTTTGTAGAAAAAGAAAATGTGTAACATTTTTTAAACACTCTCAAAAATTTTTTGGCCAAAAAATTTTTGAGGATGTATTTTTTATTTAAGAGTTAATAAGCTTCAAATTTTATGCAAATTTAAAATTACCACGCTGTGTTTCAAACTATAAAAGGTTTTTTTGCAAAAATAAAATATTTCTATTTTTCTATTACGAAACATTAAAATGTTTTATTCAATAATGTTATCATTTTAAAATTTTTGTTAGAGAAGTTTAAATTGTTTATGTTTAGGTAAACAGAAGTGATTATGCTATTTGTATATTTATGTACAAAAGGCAGGCATTCTTAAAAATGGAAAATAAACCAAAATTGAGAATTTTTTTAGATCGATGATTAAATTATGTTGAAATTAAGCACTTCTTTTCGTTTATGAAAACTTTTAAATGTTTATCACAAAAATCTTTAATGCCTAATTTATTAATTATATTTCGCTACGAATTATCAGAAAAAAAGCTTTCTTTTAATTTCATTAATTTGAGAAGTAATACTTTAAGCACTTTTTTATATTATTACTGGATACTATGGTAATAAATTGTGTCAGCAAATACCCAAATAAATAAATTACAATGCTATTACAATAGTTTTGTTTTTAGCGAAATTGTATTTTATTATAAATATAAAATATTGAAACGATAAATTAAAAAACTGAAATTCAATGCTTATTTTCGCAATATTAAAAAATTGGGAATTTTTAAGGATGGACGGGGGCCCAAATTTTAGGCCCCGGCCCGGCCCCCAAGAATATGCTTTGGCCCGGCCCCAGCCCCGGGGCTGGGGCTGGGGCTTGGAACAAAGCCCCGAGCCCCTGTCCATCCTTAGGAATTTTTCAAATTTCATCATTCTGATATGAAAAGTAATGCAGCAACATCTTTGAAAGAGATATTTTTCTTTTTTATAAACAGAAAAACGCGGCACAAAAACAAATCAATGAAAAAAAAAACTATTTGATTTTTTTTGTTGCAAAAAATTCGAAATTACAAAGTAAGTAAAAACGCAACTTTTTCTAGAATTGTAACATTTTTGAATATTTTATTTTTTCTAATATTTCGGTGAAATTAAAAACTTAATGTTTTAAAAATCTATGATGATAAAAAAAACCATTTTCTTTATTAAACAATTAAGTGCATCTCTTCGACACATTATTTATAAGAAATTAAAAGTTAGTGAAAACATTCTACTTTGGAATAAAAATAACTTTATTTATGATATTTTTTTATCGTATTATTTTTATTTCTAACGCATAAAAATTAAAAGAAAGTCAATGAAATATTGTTTGGTTATAAAATTTTGTTTTCCAAAATGTCTAAAAGATAATAGTCTTCTTTATTTTTATACCAATAATTTAAGTGTTAAAATGTTAAACATCTTTTTTATTAAAACTTTGGGTCTGGAACAGTTAAATTTGGTAATAAAAGCAAATTAGGCCGTTACTGGCGGATCTTATTCAATGAGCTACAAAATCATTTAATTGATCAGCAACCATTTTTTTCTGGCAACACGATTGCCATTTTTTATTCCATTTTCAAACCAAAATGGTGCTAACATCTCCACAATCATTTTTACTAAAATTTAAAATTACGTATGAAAAATTTAAATTATAATTTATGAATTTACCAGTTGAAATCCAACTGTTGGATGATTCTCTTCAAAATAATCTTTGTGCAGATTTAAAGGGGGATGACGAATAGAACTCTTACCACGCATGGAAAAGAGTGGATAAATTTATTCGCTGTTTTCCATGTGTGGTAAAAGAATTCCATTTTTGTTGGAGAAAAAACGATTTCGAAAAAAAATCAAATGCGTCAAAGTACGATCCCCCTTTAAATCTGATAAATGTTGATGGACATCTTCCGGTTTTGCACGAGGATTGTTTTACTTTTTGTAAGAATTAAACTAAATTTTTTGATATTCTTCTACCCAAATTTTTTAACAAAGATATAAAATATTCAAATTAGAAGTTAAAAAAGAAATACATTTTTATTTTAGTCTGACTTAAAAAAAGCTAACATATTTCATCAGCTTAAATTGCAAAAAAGTGGAAAAACAGAGACAACCTTTTAGAAAAAATAAAATATTTTCTTCGTCGATTTTTAAAAATAGATATTTCATCATTCAAGGGAAATAAATGTGTAAAAAAACTATGAAAAAATATACATTTTTCTTCTTTTTCAAATAAAAAAGGGTGTTTAAGAAAAAATTATTCATTGATTCAAACCGAAAAGCTCAACTGCAAAAAAAAATTTGAATATTTGATATTTTCTGAGTTTTTTTTGACGCTAAAAGAACAAAACTCTTTGTTTTGATAAAATATGTGATAATTATCAAATTCACGACAAGGTTCCATAAAACTTACTCATCCATTTTTAATAAAAATAAAAACTAGTAATTCTATCAGATTTCAAAGCTATTTTTTCAACTTTAAAAGACTCAAAGCTATTTCAAGTTTTATTTCACTTTTTTTTGCCTTCGAAAAAAAGATAAAAAATATTTTATAATAAAAAATAACAACAATTAAAAAGTTTTAAAAACAAAATCAACAATATCAACTTTTCGTTTTTCTGCTGGTTCAGTGGCAGATTTTGTTGCAATGCTTCTTTTCTTTGTAAATATTGAAAGTGGTTGTCCAATTGTACAACATTGTTTTGCAGCAAATGCAGTTACATATTGTTTTTCACAGATTGAACAAAGTGATGGAGGAAATGTCCAAATTCGAAATTTTGTTTCTTTAAATGCCATTGGTAATTCATCTATTGAAATTGAAGGTTCATTATATTGGCTAAAATTGTAACGATCATGAATGATTTGCTTTCTGCAAAATCGGATTTGATTCTAGCATCAAACAAATAATTTTCTTTTACAAAGAAAAATGGAGCTTTGAAAGCAGCTTTCGTAAAATCGAAACTTATGTATTTCGATTTCGGACAGGAAAAATTAATTCGAAATTTCAATTTCAGCTTTTTTATGCTAAATCGAAATAGCCTTTTTGTAAATGACAACGTTTATTGTAAAAATACAGTAGTTTACAACTCGGATAAAATAAGAAAATGGCTAATTTAAAAAACTTCATTTCTTTTTTGTAAAAAAACTGAAAAAATTTTGATTACGAAAAAAGCCTAAATCAAAATTTCGGTTTTCCTATTTCGGACATAAAAATTATTTCAAAACTTCAGGTAAAAAAATTAAACTTACCATGATTTAATATGTTCAATCATTCGTGCAAAATTGCTACAACCATTTGGATTCATAATTTGAAGACATGTTGTACAAATATAAATTGTATAATCATATTTTGGAAATTTATCATAAGTTGAAACACCATCAATTAATTTTGATAATAAAATATTTATACTTTCTGCTGGAAGTGCAAAGAAATATCGAGCAGGATCACTAAAATTTTAATTGTTACAGTATACCACAAAAATTTCAAGCGAAAAACTTACATTTGATGATTGCTAACATGAATCCGTCCATGAATTAATAGTTCATGATAATTCTTAAAAACTGTTAAGCATTTTTTGCATCGAAGTCTTCGTTCGCTTGCTTTTCGATCAAGTGTATCACCAAACAGAACATCCAAAAATGGAAAATTGTCTCCAACACTTGGTGAACCAATAATATATCGTAAAAGAAGACTATCATTTCCAATACCATCATGATCAACTAAAATATGCAAAATTTCTGCAGAATCATCATTTAA